>OAMR01000044.1:3161823-3186089 GCA_900205405.1 Echinochloa crus-galli
CCGTCGCCGTCCAGCGCCGCCGACGCCCACGCCGCCGACGCCGTACCCGTGCGCCACCGTACCCGTGCGCCCTGATCGCCGCCACCGTGCGTGCCGCCGCCGGACGCCGCCGACCACGCGCCGCCGCGCCCGCCGCCGTCCTGCGCCGCCGTCCAGCGCCGCCGCCGTCCAGCGCCGCCGCGCGGTTCGCGGCCGCCGTGCCCAACGTCTCCGGCCGCAAGATTCCAAAGGTAGATTATATTTGATTCTTTTTCTTGCTATGCTCTTCAGACTCCCAAATGGCCGCAAGATCTTCTGTAGATTATATGAGAACTTTGTGTGAAGTGTTACCTGACGATCCAGCTAATATCTTGGCATGAGTGCTTGTGAAGTTTATGCGATTTGGACCTGCCAATATGGCTGTAGATATATTAAAGGTATAGATGGTTGCATGTGAAGTTTAATTGAATTTGACTCAGAACTTAGCCTCTGATTTAGTGGCTCATGAACATGCTAATTTGGGCACACCTTTGCAACCTTTGGGTGATTGGGTCTGTTCATATGGCCAGAAGGTTTTCTAGAATTCATTAGTTACCTTGCAGTTAGAGATTTGTCTACATATTAGTGAGATAACAATTTTTAACTAAAAAGAACTAGCTTGACTTGAGTGGAATATAAAAAACTACAAAGAACATTATTTTGACTATTGTTACTACCACTAACATTATTTGGACTATTATTGCTACCACTAGCACCTTTTTTATAGTATTTCTGGTGGTTCCTGTTGGGTTTCATATCTAGACTACCCCAACTTGCCTTGGACTGGAAGGCTTTATTTTGGTTGCAAAGTTCTGTGCTCTTGGCACATCATTATGCTGTTGCAGGGAAAAAATATTATCTGCAATTCCACATAGGAAAAAATCTCTGAACTTTGTGATACTTGTACTTTGGCATTTATTATCCCTAGCATGGATTTTCTCCAGTACTATTTTCCCATCGTCTAGCAGGAAAAAAACCCACATAAAAGGAAGTAAATTGATTGTACTAGAAATTAGAAAGAGATGAATGGGAAATTAATACGGCCCAATCTCCAACCCGGCAGGCACAGGAAGAGAGCGGCCCAATCCCCTGCCTGGTTGGTGGGGCTATATAATCTCTGGGTCCTCCGTCCGTGCCGTCCCCATAGCCCCACCAAGCAGGCAGGAGCCGGCCCCACCTCGCAGCCCCAAATCCCCCCTTTCGGTTTCCAAATGTCTTCCACCTCCGAGCTCGTTCTCTACAACCTCGTCCCCGCCCCCCAAACCCTAAACCCTCCCCAGCACCACGCCGCCGCCGGAGGCGTCGTCTCCGGCGACCTCTCCATATCCACCCCCGTCTCAGCGCCTCCCGCGGCGCCTCTCCGCGGCCGCGTGCGCCGCCCGGTGGGGTCCTCCTCCGGCGACCGCCACGCCAAGGTCGCCGGCCGCGGCCGCCGGGTGCGCATCCCGGCCATGGTGGCGGCGCGCGTCTTCCAGCTCACCCGCGAGCTCGGCCACCGCACCGACGGCGAGACCATCGAGTGGCTGCTCCGCCAGGCCGAGCCCTCCATTTTGTACAATTTCAACTAAAAGAGTTGTCTTTTCCACCCAAAGAGTTTCAACACCTTTATTAAAAGAAAAATAGCCCTTGTATCTTCGATCAACCTCCTGATAGCACTTGATACCCTCATGGCCACCCCCTTTCTGCTTTTGACCAGAGCTGGCTGCAACTTCAAGTTTGTCCTCATCTTAAGTGGTACTATGTATCCGGATGGAACCCTGCCTGTTGCTCTTGTTTCTATGTGAATGTATCTGCCATTTAGATAGCATGTATGCTCTTTTTGTCCTGGAAGGCCTATTGTCTTTATGCTTTAACTCCATATTGTTTACCTGAGAAACCTGAAATGATTAAAGTTGACTTATCAATATTGCCATAAATTTCAAACTCTCCTTTTTGACTTAGATAAGCCGCTTGTCTTGAGATTGTGTGGTACTTGCACTCACAGCTGCCTCTTAAGCAGATGTGTATAAGAGACAGCATGTGACACTGTATTTAACAGAAACATAGCTTCAGTTCTGTTCTGTATATGATGCTATATACATTCTTTTATTTTAGATAGAAGAAATGTTTCTTCTATCTAAAGTGCTTAAATGTTTTCTTCGTCCCAGACTTCTTTTTATTTCTGTAATGATGGGATTGAAATGGTTCTGGAATCTGGAATCAGATGTGACGTGTTCCTGAACTTGTGTGGATTAGAAGATTTAAGACAGTTGTTCTTTTGAACGACAATCTTATGTGTGGCCAGGTTGCTGTATAGTAATGCTTTCTAGAGCGTGCATGATGAATATGTTATTCGTTAGAGCATATATGTCACTGTCTACTTGTTCTGGGTTTCTTGATTGCAGTCTGCATATTGTTTTGTTAGTTTTCTGTGCTCTGGACGAATTTGAAGTTGAGATTCGTCCGTGCGTTGCTATTTTATTCTCTGGACGATTTATCTTTAATTCATGAAGTTGAGATGCCATTTTATTACTGTCAGTGCTAAATCAGCGCAAAGGTTGTCCAAAATTCTTTTCAGTCGATGAAGAAAAATGTGACCCGGAAGATTGTGTAGAAATAGAAAATCCTTCCAAAATTGGCAAGGAAAGTAACAAGAGGAAAAATCCAGAACAGGAATGTGTGAAAAGTCATGAGGGAGAACAGGATGAATACACGATGCAACAAGAATCCACACAAAACAATGGTAATCAAAGAAATGAAGCATTTCTATGGTTTTTCGCTGGGAAAGACATGGATCTGAGCAAAGAGGATAAGATTGAAGTGCTGTGCAATTATATATCTTCGCTCGAGCATGAAGGGACACTGAAGTAAGTAAATATATACTTCATATGACATGTTTATGCCTAATAAGAATCATCTTCTTATTTTATCATGCCTTGCTATGCGTAATAAGCCTGATCTTATTTTATCGTATATTGCTATGCATCGTTGATTCTCAGCAAGCGTTGGGTCCGAACCATTGAACCATATGATATTGTCTTGACGGCCAAGGACCTCCAAGATTCATTAAATGAGAATGAAAGCATGTCTGCAAAATGTTTCAACACAGGCATACGTTTCCGTGCCTACAGTGACTATAGAAGGTTGCAGTATAACAAGCTGGAGATTTCAAAGCACTACATGGATCTACGATTCTGTGTAAGTCCGTTACCGTTAATATTATTATGATATAGTTTGCACACTATTCTAAATAGTAAATCCTTTGTGTAATAATATGCTCATGTATTTGATCTCACTTTTATGTAGACAAAGTGTGATTTGAGACGAGAACCAAAATACCGTCAGCCTTGTACGGGTAAAGAGTGGGCTACAACGATTGGTCCATGCAACAAAAAGCTATGACTTTTTAAGTTGCAGATACGTAAGTCCCGTGTAATCTTTGTTTTAAATAATATAAAAAAGTACTAACTTTGATTCCATTTTGCAGTTCCTTGTGCCATGGTTAAATGGGAAAAAATTCATGCTGTATGTCTTGGACTATAAGGAAAAGAAACTGACAGTGATTGACTCCAATCGCATTGAAGAAAAGTGGAAACATATGCCATACAAGAAGTACGCGCGTATAATCCTACAATTTCATATGAAGTATATGCTGGCAATGAATATACATCGTCCAGGATGGAACCAAGATATTTATGAGTGACCATTTACTCGTGCGGAAGGTGTTCCCGAAGACACTGATGGGTAAGTTGAAGTGCATTATCCAGTGCTGAAGTACCAATACACACTACATAGTTATATAACATTGTTCTTCCACAGGTATTCAAGTGACTACCTCGTTTTACAGTGTATGGCAGCAATCAATAGTAGCCAATCCACCACAATTTGCACGGTTAGTATAATAATTTTTAATTTCTTGCCTTATTTGCAAGACATGAAACTATGGTACACTTTCTAAACTTTTATATATATTCACCTGACCCATGTGCAGGATGGCAGGATAATGCGGCAAAACTTTGTAATCGATATCTTATCACACGAACAAAATGATTATCGTCGACTACTTCCGCAAGACGTGAAAACATATCTTAGTCAAATCACCGGAAAAAAAATATATTAGACCATCCCATCTCGTTATGCATTGTCTTAGAAAAGAGTTATAGCTGCTGTGAAACGACGCGAGGACATGGATGGAGATGTGGTGGGCCTTGTCTATGCCACCGATCAAGACGCTTGGGTTCTTGCTGCCTGTTCTGTTTTGGCACGACGTTCATGATGGGTGAGGCTATCCTGACACAATGAAGGATATCCAAATAATTCTTTGCTCTTTTACGAGCATTCCCTGGATTATGCAGGACTTTATTGTTTTTTCAGTACAAGTAGCGATTTCTTTCCGGGAAAAACTATGTTATATCCATCCTTTGCACGAACTCAATTAAACTGTATGGATTGGGTTGTATATCCATCCTATGTGTTTCCTACTACTTAATGATACCTTACAGCGAGGTCATTTTGTAGAATTATTTACTATTCGTGTTTCAATGAAGTTTCATCAATTAATGATTTGCACTATATATAAATCAATAGAGGAATATAATATACAATATAATTAACCATAGTTGTGTAGCCCACCATCCATAAAACAAAATGACTCACTACTATTAACTTTGGTGCGACTCTACAACCAACAAAATTTTAATTTTTCATGCGATCTATTTTTCTTTGTTCCATGTATTATACCCGTAGCAACGCACGGGCACTTACCTAGTAGATGAAAAAGCAACTCCTAAATTTACTATGCGAAGATTCCCCATCACATCAAAATATCATAACATGCATGGAGTATTAAATATAGATGAAATCAAAAACTAATTGCACAGTTTTGTTGTGCTCTGCGAGACGAACATTTTGAACCTAATTAATCAATTTTTGGAGTTGTACTCTGCGAGACGAACATTTTGAGCCTAATTAATTAATTTTTTTATAATTTTTCACAAATACAAACGAAATGCTACAGTGACGCAATGATTACGAAGTGAAATCATACTCCCAAATTCACCCTCCCAAATTCAACATCTAAACACCACCTTAATTCGCAGAGTACGGCGATCCGGTTGACCAATCGATCCGATCAATCGAGCAACGTGGAGTCAGCCAGATGGGTGAAGGAGCGCGACTGCATTTGATTTGGGAGGGCTTCAACTTCACGGCGGAGACCGCCGAGAACGATGGGGGGAGCTTTGCAGCGGAGGTGAACTTTCTCTCTGTGTAAGCGGGCTGTCAAAAGAAGGGGCTTAAACCATCTCTGCATCCGGGTTTTCCCTGCCAGAAACTACCAATCGGGTCGCCAAACTCAGTGCTGTTTGGGCAAACCATGTCAAAGGCCCTGTTTAGATCCCAAATTCACACTTCCAAATTTATTATGCAAAAAGAAGATTTCCATCACATCAAAATGTCATAGCATGCATGAAGTACTAAATGTAAATAAAATCAAAAACTAATTGTACAGTTTTATTGTACTCTGCGAGACGAACATTTTGAGTCTAATTAATAAATTTTTAGATAATTTTTCGCACATACAAACGAAATACTACAGTACTTATTTATTGCGTGCAATCCGTGCACAGTCGCCGCAGACCCAATTCCGGGCGCCAGAATCGGCAACTAAACACCGCCAAAAGATAAGTGCACATTTCACATATCTAGACTCCTAGTTCCACTTGAATCCGCCAAACATCTATTTGAGAGTACGTTCCGGAGTTCAACCGAGATGTAGATAGATAATCATAGTACTGCCCAAGATTTCGCATGACGCCTAACAGGAAATAGACACCTAGAGATGTTGAAACGGATCATCAATTTTTCTTACAATTGCTACAAAATCAAACTCGTATCAAAATATCTGTGAAGTTCTAATCCATCGATATAAGTTTCACACACTAAGTACGCATACACTTCAATTAAGGGATGAGTTTGTCCTTTTCAAATCCTAATGCGTCCAAAAGAAAAAGGAAATTTGGTGGTACCAAAATTTTGTAAGGTCGTCCAGGTTTTAATTTTTCCTAACACGGATGCCAGTTGTACCAAACTCATCATCTCTCTCTTTATTCAGTGACAACCAGTAAGGAGCATAGCATCATAACACACTTTATATATCCTGTATTAATTGTACAAAAGTTTTGTAGCAGAGTATGATGACAAATATATTTTCACAGAAAATGTTTAATGCACACAATTGAACTCGAAATGGCAGTTTCTAAATACACAAGCTGGGGCTAGTTTCTAAGCTCTAATCAACAAACAAATTGGAGGACCAAAAAGTAGAACCACAAACATGCAAAATGCAGAAGTTGATGATTGCCAATAAAGATTGAAGAATGTCAGCATCGATTTCTAAAACCACACTCTTCAGGAACTGCGTCAGTTGAAAGCTTGAAATCTGACCTCTGAGTTACATCTCCTGACAGATTAGCCATCTTTTGGTGCAACCCAAGCTTCCATCATTCTTCATGAATTCTTCTTGGCTGAGGAGTATCATCTTGCCCAGCGAAGTACACCATGACAACCAGAAGGGCAATGACAAATATAAGGATGTACAGTGAGTTCAGGCTGACCAAGGAGTTCAGGAAACCCATGAAAGAAGGGCCACTGACTTTCTTCTTTGTTGTTCTTCCTGCTCTGTATCCTTCAAGGAATTGGCTTATTTGGGATGCTTGGTCACCTTCTTCTAATCTCTCTGAACCATCCACCTTCACCAAGAAGCATTTTAAATCAATTCCGGAATATAGTGAATTCTCCATTTGACGAGGATGAGAGATATACAGTAGCAGTTTCTATCTTAATCAATAAGAAACATGCCAGTAACACTAGGTTTTATATGGATGCTGGTATTGGAAAATACAAATCGATTACTAAGGAAGCTTTACTTACTAGCTCATACTCTTCGTTTCTATCCCACACCAGTAGCTTTGGTAGCTGTGAGCTCTTGGAAACGTCAAAAGTCTCCACAAATTCATCCCATTGCTTGATTCCAACATATCCGAACACCAAATCACGGTTCACATTAGCAGCAGATCTCAAAACTTGTACTAATTGTGTAGAATTTTCATCTGAATCATCCTCCAATATTGTGAGAACAACTTTCCTCTCATCATCATTCAACATTCTTAGTGTCTCCGTATTGATTGGGACAACCAACGGGAGCAGGGATTGTCGTACAAAATCTTCCAAGAAATTTCCTATGTCCAAAAACCAACAGCGCCATCAGTTATGAGGAAAGCAAAATGTCCAAACTGGACATAATACAGTATGTCATTTCAAATTACTTCTAAAAGTAAGCATCACAAGAAAGGGATAGCAAATACCTTCAAATGGGCCATAGAATAAACTTTGTTCCTTATACTTTGGATGGATTGCAACTAATGTAGGGACCTTATCAAAATCATAGACTGCCCTGATGTCCTCGGAGAAATCTTTTGCAACAGCAAACCATGCTCTTTTCTTGTATTTCCTTCCATATTCAACAATCAACGATTCATTCACCCCAAAACCAAGGAACATAGGAAAGCTTGTACCCGCATTCTCAACAAAGCTCTTTATTGCAGCATCTGACTCAAGGATAGAAACATCTGGTGCAACAAACTTCTTCAGATTGCGGACGAGCTGGTCAGCTTTCCTCGAGCCAGTGTATTCAATTGGGACACCGTGGATAAATAGCATCAGGGTAGGGAACCCACTGCATTTAGAAACAAAATTACAAAAAGGCATTAGGCATGCAATCTAAAAATCTCTACTCCCCGGTGAAACCAAAATACTTAAGGGACAGGAGCATACTCTACTCCATATTTTGATCCAAGTTTCCTGTATTTGTCAGCGTTTACTTTGGCAACAACGATGGGCTCACTCAACCCTGCCAACACCGGCGCAGCTTCATCTAACTGCATCAACAAAACGACAATAGTACCGAACTTTAATTTCTCAATCCAAGCAAGATAACCCACTGGCAGTTCCCGGCTCTTATAGAAGTGCAAGTAAGCAAAGCATATCATTCTTTTTTGAGAATCTATTAATGGGCCACAAACATACTGTACTTGCACTTAGTTTCTTTTCTTCCATAAGCTAATCTACTAGAATTCAAGTGATGTCACACAATATCTCACTGTTTATTTAACAACTGAATAATAACAGATTTCGTTCAAAACTCTAACAAGTATCCTGAAAAATAGAAAGTTCTGTACACTCCCAACTTCGCCCCAAATCTGCTTATGGGACCACGCAAACAACATGCGATCCCAGAATCCCAATCAACCCGCTACCACAGCACTAACAGAGGAAACAAGATCCACACAGACAAACCCCACGGCATCCGAAGTCCCAAGTCCCAACACATCCCAATTCGCATCGCATCTCGCAGCGCTAGCACCAGCAGCAAGTTGCATGTCATGTCGGCAGGGCAGCGGAGTGGTCAGGGCTCGTACCTCGGGCGCGAGGCGCTTGCAGTGGCCGCACCACGGGGCGTAGAAGTCGACGAAGAGGTAGTCGATGGCGCTCAGCGCCGCCTCGAAGTTGCTCTCGTCCAGGTCGATCACCCGCCCGTCGCGCGGGAACTCCTCGCTCGCGGCAGCGGTGGCGCGGGCTGCGAGCGGGAGCAGCAGCAGGAGAAGCAGAGGGAGCAGCGCCGGCGGTAGGACTCGAGGCGCCATCGCCGTGGCGGTCGCTCGGCTCGACTCGATCTCCGCCGCGTCGGAAGTAGGGGCACGGAACTTGACCAAATTCCAGAGGGGAAGGGGGTTTTCGGGGAAAAGTTCACATTTACCCTTCTTCTTTGATCTGATATTTTCCTATTTTTTTTGAGATAGGACTCCCCTTCTGTCTGAAATTCGGGCCCCGCTTTAATTTCTGATTACATTACATACGCTGCCTTGTACTTTCGAATGATTTGGATGTCCTACAATATATGAAGATTTCATCAAAATTAAATATAAGAACACCCATGGAAATTTCTATTTTGAAAAGACTCCTACGAGTAAGGTAATTTTGGCTAGTCTTGCTAATCAACTTCAGGTAATTTTGGCTTGGAGCTAAAAGATGCTTGGTCACTGTCATCGAGACTTTTGGTGTCGAAAATGTCACAAGGACCACAACAGAATCTCATATCCAGAATCAATACCGCCCCCGTTATACTCGAAAATTTCCAGCCAACAACATAAGCATCTATAGCAAGTGAAGCGACACCTCAAAACACCAGCTACCCGTGCTCATCACAAGTAGTGTGGCAATACACCGCACAACAACAAATGATATCATTGCCAAGTTTTCTCCACAGCCTGGAAAGTTCAAGCCACGATATTATTATTAACAGAAAGTTGCGTCCTACATCAAATGGCAAGATTGCAAGAAACGAGGTTACAGCTTCTCGTAAGTAAATGCGGTAACAAGCAACAACCAAGGCTGAATGAAGTCCAAGCTTTTAACTTCACAAAATGTTGTTGAAAATATGTAGGCTTGAGAGCATGATAGCTCAAGCTGAGGCAGTCTTCTTCTGCTGGAAAACGACTGCGAACACAGGGACTCCAATGCCGATGCCAACTGCTCCCAGCACGGAAAGAGAAACCTTCAACCCCTGATGCTTCATCCTGTGCAAGTTGTACATGTGCTTGGCATGGAGGTAGTAAGGCTCATCATGGCCGTGCCCTCCCATTCTCTTCACACCAGTGGCATGGAATCCACGAGAGGCTGGTTCATGCACAAAGAGAAGGAAATCAACAATCAGGGTGATTAAGGAAGGGAAAACAAAATGAGTCCATAACTTCATTCCACAGTAAAGAATCAAAAGTATGATGAAATAGGCCAGTACATCCACATATGTCTATATATCTGAAAATCAACGATCAGAAGTGAACTTAAGAAGAGAAAGTTCACAACTGTGTTTGACAATATAGAAATATAATGGTCAAGTCAAACAAGTAAAAGGCACTAATATTCATTCCCAATAATCACATCTCCAATTCCCTACAGACATATCCAAGCTACCTTTATGCCTCTAAACATACGGTCAAGAAACACAGTTCTCCCATAAAGAAAGAAAAAATAAACACAGGAGTTTAGACTTTGGGCATTCATATGACTGATACAGATGGAATGGATAAGCATTGCTATGAAGGTCACAGATTGGTTTCTTTCTAAGAGCAAACAATTTGCACAATCCCATAGATTATATCATGGGGCCAATGCACTAATTACAACCAGCTGCATTCCAGACGAAAGGGATGAGCTTGTCATAAATACACCCCTTTGATCAATGAAAAATTATAACCAACACCTGTTTAACAGTTTTTCCAACCACTATTTCTAAGCTGTACACCCTCCAAGACATGTCAGGTTCATGACAATGGATTGCAACTAATGTAGGGACCTTATCAAAATCATAGACAGCCATGATGTCCTCAGAGAAATCTTTTGCAACAGCAAACCATGCTCGTTTCTTGTATTTCCTTCCATATTCAACAATCAACGATTCATTCACCCCAAAACCAAGGAACATAGGAAAGCTTGTACCCGCATTCTCAACAAAGCTCTTTATTGCAGCATCTGACTCAAGGATAGAAACATCTGGTGCAACAAACTTCTTCAGATTGCGGACAAGCTGGTCAGCTTTCCTCGAGCCAGTGTATTCAATTGGGACACCATGGATAAATAGCATCAAGGTAGGGAACCCACTGCATTTAGAAACAAAATTACAAAAAGGCATTAGGCATGCAATCTAAAAATCTCTACTCCCCGGTGAAACCAAAATACTTAAGGGACAGGAGCGTACTCTACTCCATATTTCGATCCAAGTTTCCTGTATTTGTCAGCGTTTACTTTGGCAACAACGATGGGCTCACTCAACCCTGCCAACACCGGTGCAGCTTCATCTAACTGCATCAACAAAACGACAATAGTACCAAACTTTAATTTTCTCAATCCAAGCAAGATAACCCACCGGCAGTTCCTGGCTCTTATAGAAGTGCAAGTAAGCAAAGCATATCATTCTTTTTTGAGAATCTATTAATGGGCCACAAACATACTGTACTTGCACGTAGTTTCTTTTCTTCCATAAGCTAATCTACTAGAATTCAAGTGATTTCACACAATATCTCACTATTTATTTAATAATTGAATAATAACAGATTTCGTTCAAAACTCTAACAAGTATCCTGAAAAATACTTCGAATCGAAGAGTAGGATGATTGCCGATGAAATAAATCATGCTCGCCAAGCAAATCCGGACGAGAGACCACGCTTCCCCTTCCTCTTCCCCTCGCCGATGGAGTCGCTTGCGTCGCAAGCGAGGCCGGCGGCGGTGCTCTGGCTCGCCGGCTTCCTGCAGGCCGCGCGCCTCCACCGCGTTGTCTCCCTGTGCGCCAGGTCCCCCGCCTCTGTCCATGCCCCCTCCTCTCTCGTTTCTTTAGAGTTTTAATTTGATTTTTTTGGAAGAAAATTATAGCTAATTCTTCATGCTTTAAGCGTCGATTACTTGCTCTGTTAGTATAACCTTGTCGATTTCTGATTGGATGCAGCTCGAGGGCACTATCCATCAGGATGGCACAGTGCTTCCTGCTGAACGGTCTCATCTTCCTGGGGAGGTATGATTATTCCTGTTTGGATTTTATATATAGACCGAGATTTGTGTCTTTTGTAGCTTTGGCGTGTGACAAAACCTAAAATTTTTAGAGCTCGTCTGTAGATTGCTACAAGTTTGTGCCAGGTGTTGTTCTGTACAAGTTATAGTTGTCCTTTTTACTGAGACTACATGGGTAGCATAGCAAATACCATTAGAGTGTTGTGTAGTTATAATGTTTATATGCATTTGCTTCTGGTCCTCTGCCGGTTGGCCCGATGAACTAGCAAACCGAACATGGTGGAGTGTGATGGTTTGGAGTCATGTAGGGGAACAATGGATATTTGAGTTCTCTTAGTTCTCTGTCACTTCAGTTCAATTACTATGTATTAAGTCTAAGGAAATTATATTGTCTATAGTTATGCCAGAAATTGTCTTTTTTTTCTTAAGAGTGCCAGAAATTGTCTTTATGTTTCTGTATCCTTTTGTGTTGTTTCTCATGAATAACCTTCTAAATAATTCTTGTGCTTCATAGCTTGCTAACCCTGAAATCGGTGGTCATTCCTGCTCTATTGTGCATTCTACCTGAGCAATGCAATCAAATGGGAGAACATCTTTGTGACCACAAAGCAGCTATAGCTATCTATTCATTCTTACGCTCTAGCCTTGTTAAAATTTTTTATGTAAGTACTACCTTTTATGTGCTCGTATTTTAAAATGTTGCTGTTTTTGGCATTCAAATTAACTCTCCAATTTGAAGTCTTTTCTTATCTACTAAGTTATTGGGTTTGCATCGAACAACACACGATTATTGATGCTAGCTAATGTGAAATCATTATTTTGATTATTTTTCTTTTAAGAAACACGTACAATTGTATGTATAACGGATACTAGCATAAAAATACACGTATGGAATAACAGATACTGGCATAAAAACAATATTGCGGTGGATGCTTAACTTTTCAGTAATTCACATGAATAGAATGTCAGGTAGAAAAAACTGTTCTTTTCCTAGCAATATAGGTTCAGGAATGATAATACAACATGTTAAAGCATCACTCATGTTTCCCAGTGACATGCTTGGCTCTCCATATGCTGCAAAGTTCTCTATGATATACCCTGCCATTAGTTTGCAGGATCCCTTGTGACAAACTATTAACTCCTTATCAACCTACTACCTTGCCTAAAAATAACGCTTATTGCATTATACTTTATAGTACATGTGGCATTGGCACTGTAATCTGTGTGTTCTTATTGCATTCTTTTCTTAAATAATTTATGAATTGCTTATTATTGTATGAGTTGCTTATTATTAATTATTACATTTTGGTTTCACATAACTAAGCATTTATTTCAGGTATTTTGGTTTTATCCGCTTTACGTCTTCAGCATCATACTAAGTACGCTTTGGTATGTTTAATTCTTTTCCATAGATGATCTCTTGACTTTGCAGAAATCTTTTTTCTTCTTTCTGTGAGTATGCTGTTGGTTTCAGTCGATAGTGGGGTCATCAAACATTATATAAGCTAATATGCTTACAGTTTATGGTTTAAAATTGTCCTTGTCTCTCACTAGTGCTGTAATATGTTCACTATATCAATTTATGGATCCAATATTCCAGCAAGCCACACAAGTGCCTTGCTTTAGCCAATTGAAAGTTTATATTTTGGGTGCACCATGGCACAATGCGTTATAGAACAGTTCTTGTTCACCTCCTCTCTTAGGTCACTTTCCTTACCTTACTCTCCCAACACTTCCATTCCAAGCTACGTGTTGATGGTTAAATTTACTGTTTCGCTGTAGAATGTAGATTCATGGAGTAACATGATCATAATGGGTCTTTTAAGTTTGTTATTTGCTTTCTTTGAGATATGTATGCAGTAAACATTGGAATGAGCTATATATTTGCAACAAGTCAATTTGCTCCGTTTATGATAATTTCCTCATTTTACTACCCCCTCTTCTCCCACCTGATGACAAAAAAAAACCACAAAAACTAAGTGTTGTCTGTTGCTGCATTCCTAGTTATATTCACCGTGCATAGAAACAAACCTGAATTTGGTGTTTGAAATTTAAAAATTTGTTATTTGGAAGCTTAATCTTGTATTTGATGAACTCACTTGTTGTTACAGGTACGGATTCTTATTTTCTTATCCTCAAATTATGCATATTTCAGAGACTAAACAAGGGAGCATCATGTTATCCCTTTTGTGATGCGGACCATCTTATGTCAGGTATAGTGACATTGCCAAGCATGCTTTGGATGTTGTGAAAAGTAAGAGCCTAGATTCGACTCGGGCATTGGATGCTCATAAGATAACTGAACCAGAAGACCAGCCTGAAGGATTTGACAGGTAGGCATGTTCATATGGAACTCATTGGTGCCTGATTGCATGCTCCATTTGATGATATTTTGATATTAGGGTTGCATTTGGTATCGGGGAACAGGCCTATTCATTCCTTCTTTTGACCATTTTCTTTGTTGAGGTATGATTCTATGTTCTCCATATGTACTATTGAACGCCCAATTCCACAGATTATATCTATTTGAAGTTTTGAACTTCATTTCTCACTTTTTGGCTTGTCAGTTACTGTTTTCATACATTTGCATCTAATGTCATGCAGGTTTCTGTGATTGGTGCTACCCATGCTCAGCACAAGTAGCGTGACAATACACCGCACAACAACAAATGGATATCACTGCTGAGGTTTCTCCACAGCCTGGCAAGTTCAAGCCACGGTTCTGCGCCCTCAACTACACCAGGATGCCTCCATCAGTAGCTTCACAACTAGTCTCACAATGGACAGCTCGCCAGTCTATGAATTTGTCAAATCCTAGCCCGTTGCAAGGAAGTTCCAAATGTGAATTGACGACCAGTTATGTAATAGGTTCCTAACCATTTAGAACCATATTCTTGCTGTTATTTGGAGAACTTTTCCTTACTTTTTTTATTTTTATGTAAAATTGCTTGCTTTATTACTGCCATGTCGTTTCTTCTATTCATCAGTAACATATATGCTGCTAGCGTGCTTTTGGTGTAATTTTGACATATCAATTGTTGTTCCTATGTAGGTGCTCCATGTGTGCTTCCAGTTTTCTTCTTCTCTCCTCTTACAAGCTATGGACTTATGGCTATACTTTATCCAATGGTATGGTTAAGCACTTTTCAGTTGCAGTTCTGATTTTTTAGTATCATATGTTCTCTTTGGAGCATTACATTTGGTAACAGAGTTTGCAATTTTTACATTGTGTGATTGTTTTCTCTTTGTCAAACATGCACAATTGATATTTGTGATATGTAACTGCATTCAAGTTCATAACTGTGAAAACTGTCAGAATCCAACTGGTGGCTTATGGAGTTAGCTAATAGACAGTTCACTAAGTTGCACCAGTTAGCACATTTGCTTTGTCGCTAGAAATAAGGAAGTGGTACATTTGCTCATAGGCTGTGGTTGTTTTCTCGTTCACAAAAACACACTGTTTCATAATACCATTTTGGAATATTGAAAATAATTCATAGGAATTCAAGGATGAAATACTTCTTCAACATACAGATTTAGAAGGCCCCTAAGATCCAACATCATGAGTTGGACACTCGTACATTTCTCTAGTTAGCCTTTTTTTTGTCTCCTTGCTCTCTAATTCTACTTTCTTTGCTCCCTGCCGATGGGCGTATGTACAGTTTTTTCCTTCTTTCTTCTTTATATAACATATATACGCCACAGCAGGTGCCTTCCCTGCTGCGTTTGCCTAAAAACATAATTCATAAGTCTGTGTGGTCATCCAGTTAGCTAGAAACTTGTACGTTTATATAACATATATACGCCACAGTAGGTGCCTTCCCTGCTGCGTTTGCCCAAAAATATAATTCATAAGTCTGTATTTGGTCATCCAATTAGCTGGAAACTTGTACCTTTTCTTGCAGCTAAGTAGCTGGAATCTTGTACTGGATGAAACTTGTGCTCCACCATTTTGAATGTATGATCATGTAGTAATTACACCATACTTAGTCCTGAACTTCATGGCATATCTCTATATCAGATTTGTGTATGGGAAGAAGAAATAGGATAGCCATGGCCAATAGCTTTGAGATATTGAAATTTCCTGCTTCCATCTTACGTCATAGATTATGTGCTTTGGATAAGAGCGCTTTGAGGCATAGGAATGCTTGATATTTGTATTTTACGACCCAATTCTGTGAGGCACCAATTCTGTGAGTCTAACTTGACAATATTGCTTTTCTAGTTTGTCTTGACTGCTGCAGGCACTCAAGCTGAGCAAGTAATTGATGAACTGAAACCTGCACACGAGGGGAAACTACAAAGAATACCAGTATTCTTTGTTGCAAAGCGACTAACGTGAGCTTCCACCTACCCTTCATTCAAGTAGCGAGTCTCATAAGCATGCCATGCATACAGTTTAATCTTTTGCCAAGTTTTGAGCCTCATGGTTTTCTCCAGCACTGTTACTTTGGTGGGTAACATAGCTGCCTGATATTAACTGTTCAATACGTGTCTGAAACTGTGGTACCTACAGGACGCAAGTACTACAGCTGTTCCCAGCGGCCCAGAAAGAAGAATGAAAGATCCACAGGAACAGTCAATGAAAGAAGACACTTCATTGTGCCTGTCACACCTGTTTCAAAGAAGAAACTGCGTTGTGCTTGTCACAACGCGGCTTGTCCGTAAGCTGCTCGCCTCTCCATTGATTCGGATGGGCTGTACATCTTCGCCACACTGTAAATACCGTGTAACATTGCCGTTGTAACATACATTTCTGTTAAATGGAAGCTTTAAAAAAAATTCTACTTTGCTCATATTGCTGTGCTTACAAATTGTGTCTCCTTTATCCGACCAGTTACTACTGTCAGTCACAGATTTGGCAATTGGCACCAGAGTTCCATCTCATTTTACGCCACGAACTGCACGAACGCATTGGTTCATCTTGTTCTAGTTTTATTGGGGTAGGGCATCTTGTTCTAGTTTTATTGGGGTAGGGGATGTATCCGGTTCATTTATTGCGGGTAATGTTGAAGGATGAAAAATATGATTGCGAAAAAGATGAAAAATATGACAGCGATCAAGTATCTGCCTAGCTTAAAGTTGCTTTTTTATCTGTTGTCTGACATTCTAGTAGACTGCACGCCCTGTTCGTTTGGATTGTTTCCAGCGAGCCAACAATGTTTTTCTCTCAGCGAAAACCAGCGCCAACCACCAACCAGCCAGCGGTGTTTTTCTCCAGTGTTAAACAAAAACCAGCGCCAGCCACCAGCCAAACGAACAGGGCGTGCGATGGAAAATGGAAGTGGCACAACCGCATGGGAACTAACATGCATCTGACATTTTAACCGCACAAGAACTGATACAGATCATACAGTGATACCCATTGCCTGCAAGTTTCCCGTGATGCCATTGAGGTATCTAACCTACTACATATAGAATCATCTCACTATATTATCCTACCTTCTGGGTTGTTATGCGGTGAGCTATACTAATACTACCTTGTTTTGGGTATATACTTCCTGCGTCTCTAA
The DNA here is from genome assembly GCA_900205405.1 of Echinochloa crus-galli. Taxonomy (NCBI): domain Eukaryota; kingdom Viridiplantae; phylum Streptophyta; class Magnoliopsida; order Poales; family Poaceae; genus Echinochloa; species Echinochloa crus-galli. The sequence goes on from OAMR01000044.1 coordinate 3,178,957, forward strand.
ATGTTTGACATCGTTGATTTTTAGACATGATGTTTGATCATTCATTTTATTTAAAAATAAGTATGAACAAGTACTCTAAAAATGACTTATATATTTGTGCTGAAGTTTTTAAATAAGCCAAATGATCAAACACTTGGATTAAAAGTCAACAGTGTCAAAAATTTAAGAACGAGGGATAGATTATGGGGTATACTTGAGACGAAATACACAACTGTTGCCATTTATGGGGTTGCAAGCCCGAGCATGGTGCCTGTACTTTGGTGCTAGCCGTTTAGGAGGCTTGCTGAACTGTTGTTCATTGCTCGCATCCTGAAGCCAAACTGTTTATTACACCTGTTCGGCTAACCACTCTTTTATTAAGATCAGGTGATGTGCAAGGACTAACCATATTATCCTATGCTTCATCATTTTTCCATGTTCCGATCCTCCTCTCTCCAGTAGGTATTCCCCAGAGAGAGAGAAAAAAAACGTTGAATTTCTTGGGGGGTTTGAGTTGAATGGATGGTTGACAAATGCTAGTGTTGAACTGTTGATCATTCGATATTAAGCTGCCGACACCAACCAAGGATGCCGCTCCTTGGTTTCAGCTGGCCATAACAAAGCTCCAGTTTTCTCTGTTGCCTGAATTTATAATGCGAGCCGCCCCTGAGATTATTGATAGGCCGCTCTCCTAAGACGTCAGACAAGCTCCATAATTCCATCAGTCCAGCTAGCATCCTTTGTTAGCTGCCTGTCTGCTCATCATCTTTCTCGTACGTTACCAAACTGACCATCCATGGCGTCCCGCTTTAATGTTTCTCTTTGCTTCCACATGCATATAAACATGTGGTAAAATACGGCTCGAAGCACTCTATCATTGCGTATGAAGGACCAAAAGAAAGACGGCCAGCAGAATTCAGAGACCGGCTAGCCTGTGGTGAACAATAACCAATGCTGCTAACTTTGTCCATTACCGCTGCGTCCCTTTTGAACAAGCAACTTGTAGGGTGATTGATTCTCAAGCTTAAATAGAAACAAAACAGAAAAAAAAATGTAAGGATTCTTGCAGAAGCCGTAAGCATCGTATGGTCATGTAGCGGGGTCAAGTGTGACGGTTATACGTACAGTACAAGGTTGCAGATGAGCAGGTCACATTTGTTTCCGTTCACATCTGGAAGGGGGCTGCTATTTCTTTATTAGTCGTTTGAGAAGTTTCAGATACTTTCGTTTACTTTTGATGGAGCCCTTTAATTGTCAAAAAGATCAGGACGGACTACTCTTTAGTTTAATTGAGTACTCCATATAATCTCCATCCAAGAGGTGCACTACACTGCTGGTCCCGACCTGACGCTAGCCAATTATCTCTTTCTTCATGCTGGCTGCACATCATATCCCTCGTCCATGCGCCAGTGCTCTGAGTACTTCCACACCATTACAGTACGTGATGTTGTGGTGCCACCAAACGCACTGCTAGGAGTAGGAGCAAACAAATCGACGGGCAGATACACGCATGCCTTTCATAAAGGAATATTTGGCACCATGTACATGTACACTGTGCATTAATATAAGTGCACAAGTCAATTAGTCAAATGAAAAATTGGATCACTACCAAATACTCTTAATTCACAGTACCGGAATGCATGTTTCCATATTCTTGCAGAACCTGAATTGTCTTCTGCAAACAAAGTGCATAATTCTTTTTTCTTTTGGAAAGAAGAGTGCATATATAATTCTTGCATTCAAAGTGTGGTCTGGATGTTCATAGCAAAAACCTGAATTAGCTCGATTTTCCAAATGATTGGGCGTTAATTAGTTATGTTATTCTGAAGTCCGAACTCCATCCTGAGTTTATTCGTCAATCGTCATCATTAATGTCTCGGACGAACTCGAGCTGAAGCTGAGATGGATAGGTGTCATGGTGGAGCCGCATGCAGCTAGCACTACCGGGCGCACGGCACAAACAGGCAGCAGCTTTCAGGTTGCAGGACCGGTAGTGCTAGTCTACTGTGTGTGGTTCGTTGATTCTTCAATTCTGTTTAGGTCACCGTATGGCATCTCCAATAACTTTGACACAGTTGCAATTGCACTACAGCTAGCTATCTATCTGCAATTCTGCACTGCATTGCATTGTAATCTACTCCTATTTCGCCTTTGCCCTTTGCTGGTAGCCTGCACGCGTCGTGCATATCACCATACATGGACTGCAGATTGATGCTTTCATCATTTCTAATCCATGGAAATGCTGTCAAGTCAAACAAGCAAGCGAAGGGTTAGGAACTATAATAATTTCGGATTTTTCTTCGGTTGGACGCGTAGACATCATGCAAGTCGCAGCCAGTACGAGTCCACGCCTTGGTCCGCACTCGACAGCGGTCGTACGTGCACGTACTGTATATTATTTACATTCTATCTAATTCTGAAACGCCATCAGGCGCGCGAGAGACAGTGCTAGCTAGATTCTGTCGAGCGAGGATTAAGCAACTGATTCGTTTCCTCCTCCTCGCCATGATGCCCGTTGAGAAAAGAGGATGCCGTGCTTGTTTCAAAAGTGTCCGAAAGATGAGAAGGAATAATAATGTCGTGTGGCCTGGGCCCAACCACGTAACCTGTGCATACATGTACATGTACGTATATTACTTTATGTCTACAGGTGTAATGTGTGTTAGGATTCATGTCCCCGTCCGTGTCAAGTAAAAAGGATCTTCATTCTCCCGAGTGGCGGGAGGCGTAAAGAGTGAAAGCATCGTCAGGTGTTCAGGTCAAGTGTTTGCTAGCGCACAGTCCCATTCCAAGGGAAAAGGAGGCCGGATGCGTCGCATGCCACCTAGCGGTTAACCGTAAGGATTATTTCAGCAACTGCGTGATTAAACATAACCACTGCAAAGCCTACGACCATACACCATTCTGCTGGAGTGTACGTGTACCGCACCAACCTTTTGTGGTAGTCCCTTTTTTCCGTTCCTTTTGGGCGTCACAGGCATTTCCATCTGTCAATCAGTGTGCTTATTACATTAGTTGGGAGGCTGCATGCTGCGATCACAAAATAAAGCGTTGAAAACGCGAAATATGTCTTGTTCTTTTCGGACGCGACAAGCGCTGTTCCCTCGCCTTTGTCTTCCTGCTGTCCAGCCATGCTATGTACACGTATGCACCACAACTAAGATACGATGCTAAAACAGTATTATGTTTCTCTAACGAACGTTATCATCTTGCTAGAATTCAGCAGAGTGTCGCCGCAAATAATAAAGCTTGCGCGCTAATAACTAAACTAGCAACGAAACGCAAACGCCGGCCGGGCGGGACGTGCAGTGCGCCCTGCTCTTCTGTTGCCGGCTTGCCGCACGCACTCCTGCAACAACACAACAGGTTATTAACGATGGACGACGGGAAATAAACCACCTGCGAAAGTTGTTGCCGGTCGCCGGTCGGTCGCCAACTCCGATCCCGCGCGCGAGCGCGCAGGCACGCACGCGTGCACCCGGCCGGGCGCCTCCCGTCGCCGTCCGTCCGGCCTCCGGGCAGTGTAATCATATCCGCCGCGACGGGGCATGCGCGGGACACGGCTTTTTCCCCCTCACGAAGCCGCAGCCGGCTAGCCGACGGCGGACTCGCCGAGGCCGACCCCAACCAACCGCCCGGCGCACCTGCGCGCATATGGGCACACGCGGACGCAGCTAGCAAAGCCAATCCGCGCCCGATCGCGCCGCTTGTCGCCACCCGGAAAGGAAACAGAGGGACGGCGTGTGCCGTGCGCGGTGTGCTCGATGCTCCCATCGACATTTCGGCGGGCCGGCCACGGACCACGGCTCCGGCGAGGGGAGTTGGCCGGCGGATGCGTGACCAGTGCGTGGCGAGAGATGTGGCGGTGGCTGTCAGGTCGCGGACGACGTGGCAGTGGCACCTACTGCGCGACGCTGGCTGCTGTGCTAGCTGCTGGCCTGGCCTGGCCTGGCCTGCTGCTACGAGCACTCGATTACCACTGCTGGTGGCTAGTAGCGGTAGTGCTAGTGCAGTGCAGCGCTGCTTTCGGTTTTTGGCATGCTTTTTTTCATGTTTTGGTGTAGAGTGACAGAGATGGCTAACAGCCCCGAGTCACCGGCGTGTTCAGTTTTAACTTTTAATTAAGTAGAGACACTGTTCGGTTTTCAGCAGAGGCACTGTTGCATGATATAGACGGACCGATTGTGATTTATTAGTTCGAGTTTCGGTTGAACACCGACAGATCCCAGAGAGATCTTCCTGTGATCTACAATAAAACACGAGTGTTGTTTAGATTTCGGCACCTTGTCCGCGCTCACATCCTGGCAGATGAACGCAAGGTGTTTAGGGCAGGTACATTGCTTAGGGAAGATCACAGTAGCCTGCTGCAACTACTCTCGAGTCTCGAAGATCAAAGCAGAGGGCGATCTCTGGATCACGGCCGGGGCAGAAAAACTTGGTTGTCTCTCTCTTTGACGAGTAGTCAGTTCCTAGTTTTATTTCTTTCCTTCCTTCTCCTCTAGTTGCTTTCATGCTTGTAATCAGGTCGTGTTCAAAGGCCTCTGGGATGTGCGTGCGCTCAACACGTGTCGTCTCTCTCTCTAAGTGAACAGTTCTCCATTTTTTTAATACAAAGATATGCATATCTCATACGACTATACGAGAAAAAAAAACATTGGAATAGTTGGTTAGATTCAACCAAGTTCCATTGTTCATGTAACTTCATTAACCTAAAAAATCGTCCCATATTGATCCCACCTTCCACTGAACTAGATAAACCTTCAAAGATTAAGCTACAAAATATAATGATTTGTTGACTTTCAGACATCACGTTTGATCATCCGTCTTATTCAAAAAATTTTATAGAAATATAAAATAAATAAGTCACACTTGAAGTATACCTAATAATAAAACAAGTTATAACAAAATAAATAATATATTCATAAAATTTTTGAATAAGACGGATGATAGTCAACAAGTCCTTATATTTTAGGACGGAGGAAGTACAAATTCAAAGCCACGATGAGGGATGCAACTTGAACAGGCGTTTTTGGTCCTACGAAATCCTGGTCTGATCAGACAGCTCTATTGATTTGGAACCTACCAGCAATAGAATAATTCAACAGCAAAACTACCTCGCGCGCAAACCAAAATGAAAGGGTCACGTTTCGATTCAAAAGGTACGTTTTTTTTCTGAGAAACGATTCAAAAGGTACTAATATACTTAAGTACTCCGTAGGTGACAAGTGGCCCGCAAGGCACAACCACAGAATTAAATCGCGATTACGGACTGCTGGTTGTTAGAGTGACTAAACACAAATGATTAGCTCCAGCAATAAGCATGTTTAGCCCGCCTAATCACGCGACCGCTGCGTCTCCAATAACCAACAGTGACGCAGCGTACCCCAGCGCACATCAGGAGTTGATTTGTCCGGTTAGCTGCGTGCAGTGCCAGGTTCTGTTCAGAATTGGCAAAAGAAAAGCCCTCGGCTCCTAACACTGTGTGTCCCGCTCGGTCACACTGTTTCGCCTCCCATGGAAAATGAGGCATCGAGGAAAAGCTGGTTACAAGGCTTTAAGAATGCCCCCTTATTCCGTCGTAACATCCTTGCCTAACTACGTACTGGCTACTGCTAGTATATGACGAGTTGATTGCAAGGTTGTTGGGAATGTGATCGGACGTAGGGTACGTTCTTCTTCCGTGCAAAGATACTGTGCTAGTATATAATGGATGAGGTAGGATTACTGTACACTGAGAATCCTAATTCAGGAGTTTGAAGGATGTTTGTCTCTCAATAAAGTTTTTGTCTTATGTTGTCCCCCTTAACCACCTTTGATTCAAAAACGTAGGAAAAATAGCTGTATAAATATGCCATTTTAGTGAAAAATAGCTAAATATTTTGAAAGTGCCTAGGAATCTATATTTTTATGTCAATTTACACAAATTTTCATATACTAATTATTAAAGTTAATCCTCCTTCCCGTTCCAGTGACATGTAATTGACTAGATATACTATACTCTGTCCATCCTAAAATAAATGTTATTTTAGATTTATACTAAGCCAAACATTTTTAAGTTTCATCAAGCTTATGCACAAAAATTACCAATCCTTATGATTATTTGATTCATCATGAGATATATTTTCTCGTTCCAGTGACATGTACTAATTGAATAGATATACTATTTACGCTAAAATAAGTGTTGTTTTAGGTTTATACTAACTCAAATAATTTTGAGTTTGATCAAGTTTATAAAAAAATTATCAATCCTTATGATACCAAATATATATTATATGATTTAAAAATGTATATTTTCATACTAGCTACTCCTATTTCGTGTTATAGATTTTGGTACTTCTGTTTATAAATTTAAGTAAATTTAAGATAGTTTGACAATGAACATATTAAAAAGAAAACTTTTTATGAGATGGAGGAAGCATCTCAGATCAAAATTACAAATAAGGTTAGGTAACATAAAACGGGATGACGATGGCATCCTCAACAGTCTTTTTTTCTTAAAAAAAAAGATAGCAGCCTCAACGACACTTCTTCATTACCGCGCGGTAAATAAGATCATCCCGCCTCGATCTAGAATCTGCCATCGCATGATCTTACTCTTCACTACAGTAACTCCACTGCTACTACCTATGCTAGATTGGTAGCCTAACAGTATACTAGCTGTATTACTGTTACCACCTTGATCCGATGTCTCGGATGCAGAAAATTACCAAGATCAAACCGAAACTGCGCATCCGGATCACGTCACCGCGCCACGCCCCCACCATAAAAGCCCAACGCCGCGCTCCGCTCCTGCCCCTCCACTCCACCACTGTGTCGATCTCTGCCTCTGACCATACCACCAAGAAAACGCAGCAGCACGGGCACAGCCATGCCCAACCCCTCCTCCTCATCCCTGCCACCGGCGCCCACCGCCGCCACTCGCCGGCGCCGCCGCCGGCAGCTCCTCCCCTCTTCCTCGTCGTCCTCCTCCTGTACAGTTCCCACCTCCACCTCGGGCGTCTCGGCGCCCTCGACCTCCTCCTCGTCGGCGTCCTCCGCCTCCTCCGGCCTCTCCTTCTCCTTCCCGTCCTTCTCGCCGGCGCCCTCGCCGTTCCACCACCGCTTCCTCTCCCCGCTGCGCGCCTCCGCGGTGCCCTTCTCCTGGGAGCACCGCC
>OAMR01000044.1:3209752-3263981 GCA_900205405.1 Echinochloa crus-galli
CTTCTCTACCCTTCCCCTTTCATCTCATCTTTTCTTTTTCCATTTTGCAAGCTATGGATGTCTTATTAGGTCATGCCCTTCCGTTTTCACAAACCACAATGAGAGAGAGTGGTGATGACCATAGGAGATATATAGAGGACAGACGATGAGCGATGCCTGGTCGGCGTGCATTAAAAAAAACCCCATCGTGCCCAATTAACCCACTTTCACTTTCTAAATTAATTAGTTAACGAGCTCCTGAATTCCTCCAACCTAAAAGATGTGTTTTAGGAGGGTTGCATTCAACCCAAACCTCCAACAAAAATGGTTTTTATAGCATTAAATATGATGTCACGTAGGAGTGTTTGCTTATATAGCATATGCAACATCGCAACATCCCAGATTTATTTTTGACATTCAATCAAACAGTTGCAACATTCTTACGTAACATCCGAAACACGTGAAACATGCTGTTGCAATATGGAGCAAAACCCTAAAAAAAAGGACATGCTGTTGCAACATGGAGGAGATGGCCGCCAGCGGCGCGGCGCGCGTGGAGGATGGCCGGTGCGCCACCCCCTCCCCTATCTCGCGACGTGTCATCCACGATACGACGGCGGAGCTCTGCCTGCTCGCCGGCGACGGATCCGCCGCATCTATGGCCGGCTCGAGCAAGCGACGGCAGGAGAAGCTGGGAGCGGTGGCCATAGCGGACCATAGCCCTCCCTCGGACGACAGCGGCGGGGCGGCCCTCGGACGACGACAGCGTCCGCGTCGGCGCGTGGAGGGCCGGCAGCGGCGGCAGCACGACGCGCGGAGGAGCAGGCGCGGTGGCGGCGGCAGACGTGTCCACACGCGGAGGAGTTGCGGCAGCGACGCGCGGAGGGTCGGCGGTGGCGGCGTCCACGTCGACGCACGGAGCAGCGGCTGCATCGGCGCGAGGAGGGCCGGCGGCGTGTGGTGGAGGGATCTGGCCGAGAGAGGCGGCGGCCCAAAGAGGAGCGAGGCGGCGGCAGCGGCAAGCACGGTGGAGCGAGCGATGGGCGTCGCCGGAGACAATAGCGTCGGGCATCGCGAGCTGTAAGGACAAGATTTTTGTGGCATTAGCAGTGGGCACGAGTGCATGACGTGCGAAATATTCGCCTCGCGTCGGACGTATGGGGTAAAGCATTACCGTTTTTTTTCCAACGTTTTCTGTTTTTTTAAAGAGCGAGCACGCTGCTTCTGCTTATCGGGAGGCGACATTTTTTAGTCCCGTACCGTGGAGCGGGGCAGGCGTGCACCGTTTCATAAGTCGGGAAAGGCAGGACGGTGGCGTGCCTTCGTTCACGGAGGCACACGCTAATCACACGAGGAAACTCGTGATGACAACTAGTGGCTACGGTGGCAGCGGGTGCGGCATGCACGCACAGCACTTACACAAATACGGTATTATATGGGAATCGTCCGCCACCACGTCCATCCATGAGATGGTGCTGCTCGCACGTGACATACGCGCGCCAGGCCTTTTTTATTTTTATTCTTCATCCATCTTTACATTTGATAGTCAGATGATGCTAGCGCATGAAATGTGCGTCTAGCATTAACTTTTTTGTAACTCTTTATTCCTTTTCTAGTGTCTATTTATATTGTAAGAATGAAATCAATTAAAAATATCTTTTAACTAGGGACATGTTTGATTACTAGGTGCTAAACTAAACTAAGACAATTTTGGTGTCTAAAGTACTAAACACCTTGTCTAAACTGCTGTCTAAAGGTGTGTAAAGTGTTGTAGCACATCTAGAACCAAAAGAGGTGCTAAAACCATCTAAAGGGTCTCTTTTCCCTCACCTGCCCTCATTATTGCGCTCGATCCCCACTCTTACAAAGACATGAGCAGCAGTAATTAGGGGTACTTTGGCCTTTCATCACATCTTTAGACACTTTTAGACGGAACAACTAAACACGGGGTGTCTAAACTTTATACACCTAATTTAGACAGTATAGATTTAGCGCCAAGTAACCAAACAAGCCCTAGATTAGGTCCATTATATGTCTCATAGAGCACCCACTTGTCAGATAAGAAGTGTGAAAGTTTATGACGAATTGAATTAATCTACACGATCAGCGGCTAAGGTTCCTTGTGGTAGAAATTGTCCATTAAGGAAAACATATATTCTATAATGTTTCCACTATTTTTTCTATAACATCTATTCTATAATGTTTTCACTGCTTTTTTTTTCTATTTTTTCTGAGTGAATTTCACTGCAGGTCCATGAACGTTTCCTAAGATTTCATCTAGGTCCGTAAACCAAAAAAATGGTTATATAGATCCATCAACTTTTTCTAAGGTCTCATCTAAGTCCACAAATTAAATAAGTGGTCATCTAGATCCATGAACTTTTAAAGAGCTGTCATCTACGTCCAAGGCGGTGGTGACAAGCCTGACCTTGACGACCGCTCTTTAAAAGTTTATGGAACTAGATGACCATGCTTATTTAATTTGCGGACCTAGATGAGATCTCGAAAAAAATTTACGAACCTAGATGACCACTTTTTTAGTTTACGGACTTAAATGACATCTCGAGAAAAATTCACGAACATTCGCTTTTTTTTCTCGTCGTGCATCGCTCATGTAACCACACCTACGGGCCATGCTTTTCTTCATGTTTAATTCGGAAAAATGATGATACGCCACGCTGTGATCACCTGTCGGATCAGATATTGCCGCCCCAAACTCCCTTCCCCGTGGTACGAGGTTCGCTAGGTACTTCTCTACCCTTCCCCTTTCATCTCATCTTTTCTTTTTCCATTTTGCAAGCTATGGATGTCTTATTAGGTCATGCCCTTCCGTTTTCACAAACCACAATGAGAGAGAGTGGTGATGACCATAGGAGATATATAGAGGACAGACGATGAGCGATGCCTGGTCGGCGTGCATTAAAAAAAAGCCCATCGTGCCCAATTAACCCACTTTCACTTTCTAAATTAATTAGTTAACGAGCTCCTGAATTCCTCCAACCTAAAAGATGTGTTTTAGGAGGGTTGCATTCAACCCAAACCTCCAACAAAAATGGTTTTTATAGCATTAAATATGATGTCACGTAGGAGTGTTTGCTTATATAGCATTGTATTAAATAGGAAAAGAGAAGTAAAAGAGTAAGAAACTGGGTCTCATGCACACGAGAATCTATGTACACAAAACTATTAAGTTTGGGTTGGGAGATTGAAAGGACCTTGATGTCACCTAGAGGGGGGTGAATAGGTGAATCTGCAATTTACAAAACTTTTTCACACTGTCAGTACCAAAACCGGTCAGACCGGTTTCCCAAACCGGTCAGAACGGTTTCCTGCAGAAACACACAAATATGTATATGACCCCCTCTACGAGTTCTAGCACAAACCAAACTTGTTTTGCAGCTCCTGTAGGTGATTTCTAGCAGGTTCACAAAGTCCCTGCACACAAGTAGAGCACAACCAAGTAGATCGAAGCGGAAGCAAATATAAATGCTAGAATTGAACTTGTGAGGCAAACCAATAGAGAGACACGATGATTTGTTTCCCGAAGTTCGGATTCACCAATGCCACAAAGGCCGTCACAAAGACAAGGTGAATCCTACTCTCCGTTGAGGGCCTACGAAAGGCGGGCTTATCCACTCCAAGCCACTTTCCTCGGTTCCACTAGCTTGTGGCCCTTTTCCACGAAGGAGGCAAGGCCGGCCTATACAAACGATCCGCGGCTTACCACACACACGGTAGCTCACCGGCGACGCCTAGCCGTCTAGGAGGCTTCACCTCCAAGAGTAACAAATGCTTCAATGGTTGCTAGACTTCACCGCAAGTGCTCAAGCTATGGATTCACTCTTTGCTGTTGCAATTAGCTCTAACAAGCTTTCTCTAGCTCACACACAAGATCTCTCTCAACCCAAATCCAAAGATATTGATAGAATCAATCAACTCTCACAAAGAGAGGTTTGGGGAGAGCTTGCTGGTGCTTGAGATGGCTCTAGGCGTGCAAGGAAGGCAAGGGAACCAGCAGCTCCCAAAGGAGATGGCCAAGGGGTATAAATACCCCAAACTCCCAAACTAGCCGTTATAGCCGTTGGAAACCGGTCAGACCGGTTTCCCAAACCGGTCAGACCGGTTCTCAAAGGAAACTAGCCGTTAGGGCTGTCAGGGGCCAAACCGGTCAGACCGGTTTCAAACCGGTCTGACCGGTTTCCCAAACCGGTCAGACCGGTTTGGGTCCTGACAGCACACTAACCCCAAACACTACACTCTCAAGGCTATCTCACAAGGGTAGATGTGTATAAGAGACAGGTTAAGGGACTGCCGAATACGGCTAGATAGCCGATTCGGGTTCCATGAAGAAGGAACAAGCTTTGTCAATGATGATAGACCTATCAGATCGATCTCGAGCTCTAATCCACCGGATGATTAGTTCTAAAACGACCCAAAAACCTGCATCTACCGCATGATACCCGGCTCTGTCAAGATCATTAATGGAATGAGAATTTCTGTCATGAAATCCACAATACTTCTTGTCTATAAAGAATTAGACGCATTGCATAGCTTCACTCGTAAGGCTTGATTAGTGCATAGAGATTAAACCATGATGCTAGTCTTCACCCTAGCAAAGTCCCTCGGCTACAAGACCAACTTGCCCTTCTCTTTGCTTGGTACCTGGACACTCCCATCTAGCTTAACTCTTTCACCATATCTAGCCACTTGAGATCCACTTTGTATTGCATCATCATTAAATCCACATTGACATCCATTGCTTCAATTAAGTTATCCCATATCATCACTTGTTTGCTTTTATGTCATTTGTACCAACAATGAGCTCTCATTCTTCAACAAGTATGTTTCATGATTATCCATAAGTATAAGACCCTGCTCATATACTTAAACAAACAAGTTAAATTACAAATCATGTTGTCATCCAAAATCACCAAAACACTTAAGTGCCTAGATGCACTTTCAGAGATGATGATGTCTTCATGATGGATAAAAAACAAACATGATTGGTGGAGACTGGAGAGGAGAGATGATAATTTATTGAAGACCTATGCTAAGAAATCATGGGTTGAAGAATATAGTTTTTGAAGTAGTGTCTTACTAACATGGCACTATAAGGGCAATCCCAACCCAATGACTAGGATGATGTCCATAGCATTAAATAAGGTGCCATGTAGGATAAAAGATGACGTGCCAAGTGAGTTAATGAAGAAAGAGGAGAAACCGGGTCTTGCATGAGACATGGTTTCTACACGCTATCCAAGATAAGATGAGAGAGGAGCAGCATTTAATTTAGTCATAGAGCATCACTGTCTGCTTTGGGAGGGTAGTGTCTTGTACTAGTTTCTTGATGATGTGGAGGCTATGGACATCACTACTAGTGTCTTGGGTTGGGACTGCCCTAAACACCACCATCAATTGACACTATGGGTCAGGACCACCCTTAGGGCAATCCCAATCCAATGACTAGGATGATGTTCATAGCATTAAATAAGGTGCCATGTAGGACAAAAGATGACGTGCCAAGTGAGTTAATGAAGAAAGAGGAGGAAACCGAGTCTTGCATGAGACATGGTTTCTACACGCTATCCAAGATAAGATGAGAGAGGAGCAACATTTAATTTAGTCATAGAGCATCAGTGTCTGCTTTGGGAGGGTAGTGTCTTGTACTAGTTTCTTGATGATGTAGAGGCTATGGACATCACTACTAGTGTCTTGGGTTGGGACTGCCCTAAACACCACCATCAATTGACACTATGGGTCAGGACCGCCCCTAGGCAATCCCAACCCAATGACTAGGATGATGTCCATAACATTAAATAAGGTGCTATGTAGGACAAAGGATGATGTGGCAAGTGAGTTAATGAAGAAAGAGGAGGAAACCTGAGATATGGTTTCTACACGCTATCCAAAATAAGATGAGAGAGGAGCAGCATTTAATTTAGTTATGGAGCATCAGTGTCTGCTTTAGGAGGGTGGTGTCTTGTACTAATTTTTTGATGATATGTAGACTATAGACATCACTACTGGTGTCTTTGGTTGGGACTGGCTGATGCGCAACGCAACACAAGCCGCGGCTGCGTGGGGCTCACATATCTTTGGGAGTCCAATTTTTCAAATACCAGTAGCAAAATCTAGCACATGTTCACCGAGGTTCAGACAAAAGCAGCCGATGCTGTAACATGGACTGTGCACATATGCGCTAAACTACAGTCACCACACCAGTTAAGTCCCTCCGAGCTAATACATCTTTAAGAATAGACGAAGATAACATCATCATCTTACTTCTAAACAAAACAATATCATCTCAATTTCCCTCCACACCTGACCCCGGGAAATCCCGCGCACGTACTGCTTTCATTTGTAAGCAGGCCTTTCAGGATGCAGCACGGGCAGCGGCACAAAGGGATATACCTCAGACTGCTTCCATTTCAATTTGTAACCAGGCTCTTCAGGATGCAGCACAACAACGAGGAGGGGTGTGAGGATCATCGCGTGAGGGCGCACAAAGGTATTGAAAAACGACTCAGTGCTCATACAGGCCACGCTGTAGAATGTCCGGTTGCCCAGCGGCAACCCTTTCTCCTTGAGAAGCTTGAGCACCTTGAGCCGGGGCGCCAGCCTCCGCTTTATACTGAACTTGAGCAGCGATGGCCCCCGTGCGATGGCCTCAGCCTCCATGCCGGCCTCCTTGGTCAGGAAATCCACCGCACGCCTCAGCCGGTCCTCGGAACTGCTCAATAACGACGGCAGCTTGGCCACCGCCATCGCCACCTGGCTGCTGGACCATCCGAGAGACTTGAGCAGCTCCATCTTGGCGGTGGCGTTCTCCGGCCGGATACAGTATGCCACGATGAGGGCGTGGCGGAACATGGGCGTGCCCCGGGGCACGCCGAGCTCCTCGGCGCGCGCTATGAGGGCCAGGAAACGCTCCTGGGACACGGCGAACAGCCGCGGGGCCAGGGCGACCACTTTGGCAATATCACAAACAGCTAGGCCGCACCAGCGTAGCTGCGCGATTTTCGGCTCGATCAAGCTTTCGACGCTCCGGCAGAGGAGTTTGGAATCCCTCCTGATGGTGGCACGCAACCTGGCGAAGGAGCCGAAGAAGGGCATGTAGAACGCGAGGCGGGAGACGTACGGAGCCGGGCTGACGAAGACGTAGGGGGCGAGCGGCACGAGGCTGGCGATCTGGGGAGTGGAGAGGCCGATGCTGCGGAGCTGGGAGACGCAGGGGGCGAGGGATTCCTCCACGCTGCAGCAGAGGAACCGCGGGCTCCGGGAGATGGTGGCGGCGACATCGGCTTTGGAGAGGCTGAGGCCGGCGAGGAAGGCGCGCACGGCGTTGGGCTGGTCGGGGGTCTCGAGGTGGGAGAGGTGCTTCGAGGCCTTGAGGGCCTGCGATGGTGTGAGGCCGCAGTTGGCGACGAGGTAGGTCTCGGCGTCGAAGCGGGCCGGAGGTGATGCGGTGGTGGTACAAAGGAGGCGACCGTGGCGGAGGAAGAAGGCGGCGCGGAAGGAGGAGACGAGACGGATCATCGAGAGGCGTTGCATTGTGCTTAGCTGGTCTCCGTCTCCGATGGGTTCCTTCTTTCAGGTTAATGGCCTTGCTGTGTGTATATCCTTAAAGATTGACCGGGCTTTCGACCTGGGCTCCCTGCACAGTCAGGCAGCCGTTGGGCCTACATGCCAGTGCGGAATTTCTATATGCTCGGTCAAAATATTAGTCAATGTTTAATTTTGTTCTAAGTTAAAATTTTCAGATGTAATAAAAGAATAGCTTTTAAAAACATTCTTACTAAGAGTAGGACTACCCCACCTCACATAGGACCCACCTGTAAAAGAACGTTGACAAAAGGAGAGACCCATTTTGCTGACGTTGTAAAGTGATTTTCCCCTCGAAACCCAAAACTTATTTTACCCAAAATAGGCCCACCTAAATATACCTACGTCTATATGTAATTATCCTATATTACTAATAGACAATAAATTGAAGAATTTTTCTTCATATAAATAAATGCCAACTATCTCAAAAATGATGTGGCTCTATATTTAAGTTTTGAGAATATAACTCTCTATACATGATAGAGCGAATATAAAGTATTTTTAAAAGCGCTTCGCACGACTGGTTTGTTTACGATGACCCACTAAAATAACACTATTTTAGTACGTATGCGGTGGTCGGTCGAGGAGTCGGTGCTGCTGGACTGCTGGCCCGGTGGTGTAGTAGAGGATTCAAAATTAGATTTATGTGATGGTTAGAGGGTGTAAAATAGATCTTTACTTAGATTTAAGACTTCGTATAGATGTCAAGCCATATGCGCATATTGTCAATGGCAGTCGTTGCTGAGGAACAGGCATACGTTCAGTCCAAGGCTGTCCCGTATCTGCATACTCCCTCCGTCCCTTTTTATCTGTCGTTTACGGTTCCCGAGAAACAATTTTGAATGAATATAAAAAATATATATTATTATTTATAGTATATAATAAGTATTATTAGATAGATATTTTAATCTAGGTTTTTAACAAATCTTTTTAGAGATTAAAATGTTGCATATATTTTCTACAAATTGAATCTAAATCATGTCACGGAAACCAACGGCGACTAATATTAAGGGACAGAGGAAGTATGCATGTTCAAGGTAGCTATGCAATGGGTTCAGAGCCATGCATATGCTGCTGCTGCCAGCTTCTCCGATCCCTGTGCATTACGAGATCACCGGTGACTTAGGCCAGTCTCAGTGAAGGTTTCATGGGAGTTTCATGATATTAAATACGCTGATGTGGCAGAGGAGAGAGAGTGAAGGGTTTCATGGGATGTGAGGAGTTTCATCACCATGAAACTCATCTGGCACAGTTACCTAGTTTTTGGTCTAGATAACCATGCGATGAAATCATGCGCTGAGACTGGCCTTACGCCTCTCCCTTATTTCCGCCGTGCATTCACGCACGATCCCAAATCTCCAGGTCGACGAGCTTAGCGAATGCGCGCTTGAAACCGATCGAAGAACACGAACGGCCGGGCATGAAGAAGCTAGCGCATTTTTTTTTGTGCCACCTCGAGGATCTTGGCAGAGGCGCACCGGTTCATAATGTTCCCGGCCGCACGGGTGGCGTGCTCCATCAAGGCACCGTACCCAGCCGGCCCACGGGGAAACCCGTGTCGCATTGCACGGTTGGGTCCGTGTGCGGCATGCACACCTAGCGACACCAAAACTTGAGTAATTCAAAATCGTCGGCCATTGCTGCTGACACGTCACCAACCGAGATTGCCCAACCCTTGGAGATCGGTGCACAATATTTTGTAACTCAAAATCGACGGCCATTGGTTGCTGCTGACGTCACCAACCGAGATTGCACAACCCTCTGATCGGTGCACAATTTTTTGTTGTTGTCGTTTTCTCTCTCCCTAATCTAGATAATACAGATCCATCCACACAGCATTTTGATAAACGTTTGCTACCGCTTAGCGAGGTATCCAACCGGGTCCACTTCTGCTGGATTGATTGACTCTTAACAGCGTTCAGCCATATGATCACAATTTGTCTGATTATTAACTGCAATATATATGTGCGCAAAGAGATTCATGTTTGGTTTTTTGCGGCGCATTGACATGATGTACGTTTCCTATTGTACAGTGCTAGTATCGCAACTGCAGTTATAAATAACGAACAGGCCAAAGTAACAAATCTATCCTTACACTAGACCTACTCAGCTGATGCACTCATGTACAGAGCATATATAAGCATGCCCGATTGTATCTGGACATATGAAAAACGCACGTCCTCCATGGCAAGAACTCTAGCTCCCATCTACAACCTAACAAACACGGAATTGACCGACGAACAGGACCACTCAGAAAAACAGCCTTTTCGAATAACAGCCATGATTATTTCACAATTTTGGTTAGATGTAAAGTCCGGTCATGTTGCCTTTTGCATTGCCGGCCGGCTACTCTGGTTGACAAGGTGGTGAAGCCAAACGACCAACTCCAGGATGTAATCCTCAGTCCTTGCCTTGTCGGCATGGTAGAGCGTCTCAACAGGATCTGCTTGACCTGGTCGTCTCCCGACCCTGTCAGTCCTGAAGAAGGAAAAGCAAAGGGGATGTCAAATCTTGGAAACTGGCATTCACAAAATGTGTGACAATACCAGCGGAAAATAGTGCCTTACCCAGATTTAGCCCATTCACTAAACCTCAAGAAGCCTCGGGCACTGAAGTAAGCATAAGAGGCAGTAGAGAGAATTAAGATACACAAATCTCAATAAAAATGAATCAACCTTAAAGGAACTGGTTTGATGTAAACAAGCTATAGTACCAGGTGGTATTGACGGCCATAGGAACAAGCCATTTCAATGATTTCTCCATCCGGGCCCTTATATCATCAATGGTCAGCTGCATCAGAATTCAGGGATCAGAATGTGAAAATTTTGGAGATTGGGTTCAGATGTTCTCTGACTGTATTACCTCCTGAGGCACCGAGGAAGCTTTTAATCTATTTGGTAGAGCCGATCTGACCATTGGTGGCAGTCCCTGGTAGAGAGCCTCTCTTGTGTTTGATGGTACGTAGCCTGACCTAGAAACCTATAACCAAAAAGGAGTTTGATGTTTTACCAAATAGCAGATAGTGAAAATAGGTAAAAGTCTTCTACAGTAATTTCCATCAGCAATTATTGTGCTTAGTAGATTTTATCTTTTATTTTTGGATAAGATCATGTTATCCATTAAGGAAAGTCATATGTACAGAAATACACATAAGGACAGGAGGTCTTGAAAATAATACGACCAGAAGATGCCAGTATGAATATCATAATAAATAGATACATGATGTGATCGCAAAAGCAAGCAAATAACTCAGAACCAGTGCTTAGTTTTAAAAAATTAATAAGAAAACTTACAATGCTATATATCTGAATGATAATGTTTGCATAATGTAATGCCAATCCAGCAGGTCCTAGCCTTTGACAGCTCACAGTTGATTCAGCGCTCAAAGCAAATCCATCTACAAATGCATTACAAGGATGAGTAGGTAGTAAATTTGACTGATTCAACAGGAAACATTGAGCCATGGAAGTACCAGAAGATCCAAAAGCGCTGTTGATCTCAATATGTAAATAGTGCACGACTTCTACAAGCTTCTCCACCACCTATCATCACAAATTTATGTTATATGTGCAATATAGGGCAGGCTGACATAGCATACATGTGAATCTACAGCTAAAGCGGCTTACTTCTTCCAACATCTTGGACCAGAGAGATCTTTTCTTCAAGCTCTTCACATAACTCCTTTGGTTCTTCAACTCCAGTCTCACAATTTGAAAATTGTCTCCTGCAAAATAATCTGATTATAGTATCAAAGGCTCAAATAACTACCCCTACACTGTCGTATTTAGATGGATTTGGACTCAAAAGAAACACTAATGATAAATATTTTCCTTAGGTTCCGTAACTCTTTTTGTTCAGGTAATGGACACAGTCTAAAATCTCTATCTGTTAAGCAAATGGAGACAGAACAAAAGGAAAAAAAAGGCTCCACGGTTTTTTTCTTGAAAGAGATATAATGCCATAATAAGAGCATACCTTTTTCAAATCTCTCTGTATCCTTTCCCTTTAGCTTAGAGCGGTATTCTTGCTCAAATCTATCTAATGCATGCAGCTCATGGTACAAATCCTGAACAAAGAAAGCAGAAATTTGAATAAAGAAGAAGATAACAATTTGTCCCTCAGGGCCTCAAAAAATAACTTTACAGAACAACACAATGCTCACAGTTGTACGTTGAACAAGAGTCATCAACTTTTGCATTTCTGCTATGGCTGTTTCTTTCAGTTGCTTCTGGGGTGCACTTTCTGATTCTAATCTAGACACCAAATGAATAAGATAGTAAAAAAACTTATTTGTACAATTCATTGCTGCCTGTGAAATAACAGGAAATGCTTACTTGACAAAATAGCGGTCCAGGTTATGCCACTGTGGATCTTTGCAACGGTTGCCAAACCTAACAACCTCTTGGCAAAATACTTTCAGTTCTTCCCTGCAAATATTAGCCAGAGTTCACAAAAAAGCTATTGGTCAAAGGTGATCAGAAATGCACCATGGTAATTGATGAAAATAATCTTGTGTACCTTTTGTCGTTAGCCGCAATTCGCAACAACTCACTCATGTCACTGGAAACCAAACTCTGCACGCCTTCAGAAGGAAGCACTACTTGTTTGAAGTATGTAACAGTGTCTTCCGAGAGAGATTGCATAATACTGGCGCCTTTAAGTATTGTGTTGGCGACCTCAAAAGCAAGAATTGATATCTTGCAACCTTTGGTCTTTGATCTAGAAATGAAGCCACCATCTGGGCTGAAGGTTGTCACCAAGGATCCAAATGTGTCCAAAATCTCCACTGCTTTGCCAAATCCAGCCATGCTGGCAGTCCCAAGCACAGAGCCCAGTCTAGGAGCCTGCTAAGAAAGGTCAAGGCTTTCAGGACATAAAACATTTCACATTTCAGAAATGCTATAAGGTAAAATTTATGCAACATAGGCCAAATCATTTTCCCTAGTCTGCGCAGACAAAAATAACTGTATACGAAACGCAAATCCATTAAATTTTATCCACCACTTGCCTTGCTAGCTCCAACGCTTCCAGACCTGTCCATCCTCGGCTCAGACAACCCCGTTTTGCCAGATAAAGCTGTGTCTCCTGATGTCGGAGGGTCCAACTTACTGCTCCCGGGAAGAAGGAAATCATCATCCTTGAGTGACAGCAGGTTCCAATCCAACTCCTGCTTACCCACAACCTCCATGGTTTCCTCAACACCCTTAGCCTTCTGCTTGTGCGCAGCGCTCATCCCGCCGTCACCAAATTCGCTGATACCATCTGCAGCATCCTCGAAGCTGGCATCGGCGATGCCAACGAACCTCCTTGATTTCAAAACTGCAAAACAGTAAGCACCACCATGATCAAATTTCTCCAACTGATCTAATCCAGTCCTACCTTTACCAAGAATTGGAATTATTTTTTTGAAAAAAGAAAAAAAATACGAAGACCCAAGGAAACAAAGCATATGGCGCACATACCGCCGCAGCTGCTCCAGTCCATCCACGAGACGCCTGCTCCCTCGATGAGACCAGCATCAATGAACGCTCCCGAGAAACCAAGAGGCGCCGCCCGTTCACACTACATACGGGACCATGAAGGCATCCGCAGATCCCCCACGCCACCCGGCGCCACACAGAAGGTGCTCGACGGAATGCCCGCGAGAGTCAACGGGGGGCCGCAGGAATGATGGCGCCCTCGCGCGAGCAGCAACAAACAAGAAGCTGCCGGAAAATGACGAGCCAACCGCACCAACCGAAAACCCCTCCGTACACCGGGAAATCGCGGCGGTAGGACACGAGACGGATAGCACTAAATCTTCCAGGAGAAGAAACGAAAAAGATGGAATCTTTACAAGTTCTCCGCGAGGGCGACGCACGAGGCTGGCTGGTGGTGTCTTCGGCTTCGAGGACCGGGATCTGGAGCTGGATGGAGAGGGAAAGGGATGGCTCGCCGCCTGGCCTGCGGAGGAGGGAGACGGGAGAGGGAAGACGAGGGAGGCGGCAGTTTCTTTCTTCCTCCCCGGGTGTGGTAAGAGTAGAGTATAATTTCCTCTGCCTTTTCCGCTTGGGCGCCAACCGGACACGACAGGGGGCGACAGGCAGGCAGGGGTGCCGCCGATTCGATCGCGCAGGCAGCAGCGGCGGGCCGGCGGCCGAGTCCACGCGCTGACCCCGATTTTTTTATCGGCGCGCGCGCGTGCGGGGTCGCTGGCCCGGAGACGCCACCCGCCGCGCGCCGGGTCGCCGCCGGACTCGGCCGGCACGAGGCGAGGGGGAGGATTGATCGGGTCTGGATGGCCGGCCGGGTCGGCCCTGGCTGGCTTTTCTTCAGGGAGGGAGCTCACCTGCTGCTGCTGACAGCGGCGGAGTTGGGGGGCACGTCGTTGGTGCCTGCCGAGCCTGGGCTGGGTTTAAAATTTCTGTTGAAAAAACTCGTGAGCATTTAGTATCGCATTATTGGTTGGGGCCGAAATGGTGGGTTCGGTTTTGAATCCTGATCATGGTGTCGTGTCAGGAGGACTCCGGAATATGTTGTATTAAGATTTGATAATAGTTCGCAGTATCGTCTCTCTTATCCGATCACGGGGAGTCACGTTACTTACATTGCATCGTGGGCGAGTGCATTGTGATATAGGGGCATCTGAGTATTTCTTTCACTGGTTTTATTTATGTTTCTTTTCTTTTCGCAAGAACGATACTACTCTTACTTCTGATAGTATTTTTTTTCGTAGTTTTCTAGTGGCCAGCTCACGGGAATAGAGACCACAGTAGAAATTTTACAATCATCCCTGCGATTTTTATCAGCAGAAAGTGATGCGCGGGAGTGCAATGTTGACTCCTGTAAATTAGTAAATCCGCACTTCGGTGGCTATCATTCAGTCCTTGTCCAGCAGCCCGACTTTTTTGTTTTTTTTGCCCTTTAAAGGAAAGAATTCCCAAATACGCGTATGGTAGAAAGATTTCAAAAAATGGACCCTATAATCAACGCTATAGTCCCCGACTTTTTTATCTTTAGCCCTTTAGGGGAAAGAATTTTACAAATACGCTCCTGGTAGAAAGATTTTAAAAAATGGAATCTAGGATCAGCGCCATAGTCCACGGCGCTGAAGTTATACGTCTCAGCGCCGTGGTCCATGGCGCTAAGCCTTCACCCGGAAAACTGACATGGCATCCAACATGGCAGAGGGGCTCAACACCGTGAACGCTGCCGCTGAGCCGTCTGCCTGCTGCCTCGCGCGCTGTTCGACACTGGCACCGAGGTGCCGGCTCTTCTCCTGTCCCGCGAGCGCGAGAACCAAGGCGCTGCCTGCGCGTTAGCTGCTGCTGACATTGTGCGCTCGGTCCGGGACCGAGGAGATGGCCGGTGGCTGTGGCTTGGCGCGTTCAATTGCTAGGGGAAGAGGAGTAAGGGCACGTTTGGTTTGCTACCTATACTAGCCAAACCAATTTTTAGGCGTGCCCTTAGACATTTGGCGTTTATTTGGTTTGACGCCGCATGTTGGCACACCAATTCGCGCCAACGAAACTGCTGTTGTGGCCGTGGGCGAGATTGGGGCTGGCAAAACGCTCGCCCACGATTTGGCTGCCAACGCCAAAAAAAATTGCAACGTGGCAGCATTTTCATGGACACACGGAGTTCAAAAACATAGGATTGACAACATTCCAGCACTAATAACATTTTAGCGGCTTGATTAATTTAGAATCCGTTTGCATATTAATAATCCTTGCAATTAATTCTATAAAACGAGATATCACTTGACTATATTTTGACACATGATAAAATAATAATATATGGACCCCACATGTCATACTAACAAGTTGAGTGGATTTGGTAAATTTTGGCAAGGCTATAATCCAAACACAACTATACCAATTTTTTGGTGCAGCCAACGATTTGGTCGTGACCAAAATTTGGTTGGGCAAAATGGGGCATGAACCAAATGTGCCCTAGCTGAGCACGGAACACGACAAGACAAGTGAAACGAAAAGG
Organism: Echinochloa crus-galli; assembly: GCA_900205405.1. Lineage (NCBI taxonomy): Eukaryota > Viridiplantae > Streptophyta > Magnoliopsida > Poales > Poaceae > Echinochloa > Echinochloa crus-galli. The sequence goes on from OAMR01000044.1 coordinate 3,225,308, forward strand.
TGAGGAGAGAGCAGCACGCGGTTCTACGATGCTGGGGCCGGACGTTAATGGCATTGAGAAAGGCATTGCTTGATGCAAAATAGGGATCAAATTTAAAAGTTTGAGGTCACTTTACTATAAATAACATTTTGTTTGTATTTATAAAAGATTGTTTAAAAGTTGATTAATTAGGCTTAAAATGTTCGTCTCATATAGTACAACAAAAATATGTGATATATAATTGTTCGTCTCATATAGCACTTTCGTTTGTTTGTGATATATAATTATTGTTCTATCATGATCTAGCTAGGCTTAAAAGATTTGTCTCGTCCTGTACGTCAAACTATACAATTAGTTTTTTTATTTACCTATATTTAATGCTTTATGCATGCATCATTTAATATATTTAATTTAATATTTCAATGTGTTGAGAAAAGTTTGGAAATTTGGGAAATTAAATCCTAGAGAGAAAAAGAAAACACTCTAGCTCGCTCCTACGGCTACAGTGGAGTCCTTTCTTTTGTCTAGCACTGCTTGCTGCTGCTCCTCGAAAATTAAATTAAGCTGCGGCCGGCGTCTCCTCGATCCTTGCGTGCACAGCGGCAGCACTGCAGCAGTGAACGCGCAGGCAGCGCCTTGGTTCTCGCGCTCGTGGGACAGCAGGCCAGGGTCGAACAGCGCGCGAGGCAGCAGGGCAGACAGCTCAGCGCTAAAATCTGTGGCGCTGAGGTCAGCGCAGCGTCCACGGCGCTGAGCCCTCTGCCACGTCGGACGCCATGGACCACAGCGCTGAGACGTGTAACTTCAGCGCTGCGGACTATGGCGCTGATCCTAGGGTCCATTTTCTGAAATCTTTCTATCAGGGGGCGTATTTGTGAAATTCTTTCCCCTAAAGGGCTAAAAAACAAAAAAGTTGACCATAGTCCACGGCGCTGAAGTTACACGTATTAGCGTCGTGGTCCATGACGCTGAGGCTCCACCTAGAAAACTAACGTGACGTCCGACGTGGCAGAGGGGCTCAGCGACTCGGCGCTAACGTGACGTCCGACGTGGCAGAGGGGCTCAGCGACTCGGCGCTGTCCAGACAGATGACTTTGGTTATTAATATTAAATTTATATAGGACGGCAATGAAAGATTGGCGTTATTTGGATTTATTATAAAAAAACATACGATCATTTGAGAGTATGCATGGATCCTTTTCATTTCACAGTTCAAAATAAATCCCCACCCAAAAACAAATCGATGAAAAGATTTTCTGGTAGCATTGAAGTTGATCAATCGTGAACAGTTCTAAATAGACAGCTATCATTTTTTTGGTACGTGGGAATTACTCTGGCCTTGTTTAGTTCCTGAAAAATAACTCCAAAGTTCACTATGCAAAAAGAAGATTTCCCGTCACATCAAAATGTCATAACATGCATGGAGTACTAAACTTAGATGAAGCTAAAAACTAAGTGCACAGTTTTGTTGCACTCTGCGAGACGAACATTTTAAACCTAATTAATTAATTTTTAGAAATTTTTTACACAAACAAACGAAATACTACAATGATACAATAATTACGACGTGACCCTAAACCCTCAATTCCCCACCCCCAATTCACCATCTAAACAAGGTCTCTGTCGAGCATTACTCCACTCCGTCCAGCCCCTGGCCTCACCATCTAATCACTCCGCTACAGTGGAAACGAATGAACCGGGGGTGCAAGCAAACCCCTCTACCAGGGCGGCGCATTGAATTCGCGCTGCTGTGCTGTGCTGCGCAGCGCATGGCAGATTGGCAGGCCAGGAGGGGCAGGCGGGCCCCACACGACGCCGCGCGCGCGAGGCAGCAAGCGCATGCCCACACAGCGGCGCGCAAGCGGCTAGGCAGACGGGCTCAGCGCCTCAGATCGCGCTGAGGTCAGCGCCACGGTCTACGGCGCTGAGCCCCTCTGCCACGTCAGACGCCACGTCATTTTTCTGGATGGAGGCTCAGCGTCAATGGACCACGCAGCTGAGACGTGTAACTTCAGCGCCGCGGACTATGACGCTGTTTCTAGGGTCCATTTTCTGAAATCTTTCTACCAGGAGCGGGAAATTCTTTCCTCTGAAGGAAAAAAAAAGTCGGTCCAGCAGCCTCCTAGTTGTACGGATCCTGGCCGTCACGTCCAGATCGTGGCCCTTGAAATCCATGGCCGGTCGGTCACCAAAAGCTGGACCCGCGAGATCGACCCAGGCAAGGGGCCCCACGAGCCACGCATGCACAGCTTGTCAATCCTTTTCTGGTGTCTGGTAGCAGGGTCATCTGTGTGGTACGATCCCGACCGTTTGGGTCTTACTGTAGGATATGTTTCATGACTCCCCTGATTCCATATTACTGTTGATTTTTTTACATAATATCTGACTATTTATTTTGAAATTCGATACCTTTTTCAATAAAACAATTGGTTAAGCATTGAACAAAAAAATAGTAACTTGGAACATAGATAGTAATTCTTCGAACAAGCCTACTTTTGTTTATTTAAATAAATTTCAGGCCAATGGATTGACAAAAGGAGCCTCATGCGGCTACCGCAGGAACGATGGCTCGCTGTGCGCTGTTCTTGCTGCGCCGCGCACACCTTTGTACGGCACAGGCACGGCGGGCCGCGGGTGTGCACTGTGCAGTGCAGGTCCATCGCTGATGTATGCCGTGACGGACGAGCCGGGGCATACAGATGGCCCGTCCCGATCCGGTAGGATCGCGTTGGCAAGAAGCTGGTGGTCTCTTGCGCGCCACTACCGGATTCACGACAGGGTCTTTGGCATGTGATGGAGGTCTCTCGAGTCTGAAAGAAACTCTGAATGCGCGCGCCGGTTGACTTTTGGCATTGACAAAGGGGGCGGACTTCTTGCTGCCCACATAAATTACTAGTGGACCTTGACAAATGGCAAGTAATTTAATTAAATTACAGGTACATCTACCATCTCATCTCGTTAGAAAAATTAGAAAAATGGCTCCAGAGTACTGTATATCGCGAGAACATGGCTTTCCTCCATCCACAAGTCTCTTTGGAAAGAGAGAATGGTACAGTAATGGGCAGTAGTAGGCCAACCGCCAACCCCGTTTTGACGACGCCGAGCGGCTCCAGCAACTTCTCGTCAGGCCCTGCGTCTCACACGACCAAGCACACCGCGCTCCCCAATCAGCCAACTGCCAACCAGCCATCGCAAGATATGCGAAGATCACCTGATTCAGTCGCGTTTCATCGCCTGCAAAGTTAAAACTGGACAAATATAGTGTATGTCTGCACCCGCACAGCATATTATCTGCGAAACAGAGGAACGTAACAGCGCAGTGCCTGAAACACTGAAATTTCAGTTCAAGGGAGCTAACACACAACACACTCTATTTTTCTCATACAGGTTCAAGACTTGGTCCGACACAAAGGGCAACCATTAACAACATCCTTCGGCCTATCGCCGGAGGTGACAACGCGCTGAGGTCAGCGCCACGGTCTACGGCGCTGAGCCCCTCTGCCACGTCAGACGCCACGTCATTTTTCTGGATGGAGGCTCAGCGTCAATGGACCACGCAGCTGAGACGTGTAACTTCAGCGCCGCGGACTATGACGCTGTTTCTAGGGTCCATTTTCTGAAATCTTTCTACCAGGAGCGGGAAATTCTTTCCTCTGAAGGAAAAAAAAAGTCGGTCCAGCAGCCTCCTAGTTGTACGGATCCTGGCCGTCACGTCCAGATCGTGGCCCTTGAAATCCATGGCCGGTCGGTCACCAAAAGCTGGACCCGCGAGATCGACCCAGGCAAGGGGCCCCACGAGCCACGCATGCACAGCTTGTCAATCCTTTTCTGGTGTCTGGTAGCAGGGTCATCTGTGTGGTACGATCCCGACCGTTTGGGTCTTACTGTAGGATATGTTTCATGACTCCCCTGATTCCATATTACTGTTGATTTTTTTACATAATATCTGACTATTTATTTTGAAATTCGATACCTTTTTCAATAAAACAATTGGTTAAGCATTGAACAAAAAAATAGTAACTTGGAACATAGATAGTAATTCTTCGAACAAGCCTACTTTTGTTTATTTAAATAAATTTCAGGCCAATGGATTGACAAAAGGAGCCTCATGCGGCTACCGCAGGAACGATGGCTCGCTGTGCGCTGTTCTTGCTGCGCCGCGCACACCTTTGTACGGCACAGGCACGGCGGGCCGCGGGTGTGCACTGTGCAGTGCAGGTCCATCGCTGATGTATGCCGTGACGGACGAGCCGGGGCATACAGATGGCCCGTCCCGATCCGGTAGGATCGCGTTGGCAAGAAGCTGGTGGTCTCTTGCGCGCCACTACCGGATTCACGACAGGGTCTTTGGCATGTGATGGAGCTCTCAACTCTCAAGTCTGAAAGAAACTCTGAATGCGCGCGCCGGTTGACTTTTGGCATTGACAAAGGGGCAGACTTCTCGCTCTGTTGCCCACATAAATTACTAGTGGACCTTGACAAACGGCAAGTAATTTAATTAAATTACAGGTACATCTACCATCTCATCTCGTTAGAAAAATTAGAAAAATGGCTCCAGAGTACTGTATATCGCGAGAACATGGCTTTCCTCCATCCACAAGTCTCTTTGGAAAGAGAGAATGGTACAGTAATGGGCAGTAGTAGGCCAACCGCCAACCCCGTTTTGACGACGCCGAGCGGCTCCAGCAACTTATCGTCAGGCCCTGCGACTCACACGACCAAGCACACCGCGCTCCCCAATCAGCCAACTGCCAACCAGCCATCGCAAGATATGCGAAGATCACCTGATTCAGTCGCGTTTCATCGCCTGCAAAGTTAAAACTGGACAAATATAGTGTATGTCTGCACCCGCACAGCATATTATCTGCGAAACAGAGGCACGTAACAGTGCAGTGCCTGAAACACTTACTTTTTTTATTTTTGAACTGGATGAAACACTGAAATTTTAGTTCAAGGGAGCTAAAGCTAACACACAAACACAATATAGTTTTCACATACAGGTTCAGGAGTCGGTCCGACACAAAGGGCAACCATTAACAACATCCTTCGGCCTATCGCCGGAGGTGACAACATTTACAGAATGCTCGTTGCAGCTACATTCACTAGGACCACCAGCAGCTCCAGCTGATGGAGGAAGACTCACCGTTGCAGAGGGTGAAGTGATCTTTAGAACATTCAGCTTGTTAACGAGACTTTGAATCACACAAACTGGCGCGGAAACTTCATCAGACTGATCATGCTCGGCCTCGGCAACTGGAGGCACCCCGTGACGATCCGCTGAGGTCGGCGACTGATTGGGGCACGAGAGGCCATTCACTGCGTCATCTTATTGGCACGTTACATTCAAACCGGTGCGGTTTCTCGGCACACGTGAGTAAACTTTGAATGGTTTAGGGTTCGGCGGCTCACCGGCGGTGGTGTCGGTGCCTGCACGTTCACACAGGGTCTTCTTCAGTGGGACGGTCCCCGGAACCGTGGCCAGCCTAACCTTACTCAGCTTCTTCTTATCTGAGTCGTCTACCTCTCTGAACCCGAACGCCGACTTCCATGTGTCGACCAGGTGAGGTATTGCTGTTAGAAGTAGCATCTCCACCTTCAGGGATTTCAGCATCTGCCCAAAAATTAAATCCTTAATTTAGGTGTCAGCTATCGAGTACCAACGTAAGTTATATGCATTACACAAGGACGGATACATAATATTTATCATCACTGCCGATAAATCTCTAAAATGTTCTGAATCTCCTAGATGAGTACTAATTCACAGAGCAAGGGGAAAGACTTACCGGATTCATTTCTAAATACTCAAAAAGTTAATTTGAGACATCTTTTATCAATTATATGATCATCCAAAGGTTTCAGACCAACAAATAAAACAAAACACTGCAAGTAGCTAGCCAGGTAAATCAATGGTGACAAGGAGCTCATGGTGTGGTGGCAAAGGCCACTAGCTAGAAGGCTCCCACCCAGGGTTCAAATCCTGGGTGAGGCATGTTAAACTTCAGGGGTCTCCCTTGGGGTATTTCTTTCAAAAAGAAAAGGTAAATCAATGGTACTACATAACAGACATACTCATTCAGGTAATTGAGAAGGATAAGTATTGGATCTGACATGATTTTTTTGGCACAAATTTTTTACAAAAGAATACAGACAGACGACCGAAATACCAGCGTATAAAACTCATGTCCATACCTCCTCAATGTAATCCATGAGGCGCCTGCACATTCCCTGTTGACGATTCTCTGTACAAGTAGCTATTAGGGGCATCTCTGCTACAATAGCACCATGTAACCTGCAATGACATCCATGTTAATCTCAGATGTTTGTTCCTATAGTTTACATTCCGATTTTATATTCATAAACAGGTCAAAAAAGTGAGGATTCTTTTCATATGATACCTGATGGATGCCACAGATATGATGCTGTCATCATTTTCCAAGACGACAGTATAGAATCCCTTGTGATCCAAATGTACAAAATCAGACCTATCAAAGGAATATTACAGTGTAAATGGAAATAATAGGTGGCATGTCTTAATTTTTTAAAAAATAATAAAATCCAGTGAAAATTCAGTAAGCAACTAAGCATGTCAGTCAAGCACAACTGATTCAAAAGGCAGAAAAAGAAAGGCTGTCTCACCTCCAGTTATATAATATAGAAGGAATAATGTCTACCCCTGTCCTTGGATCTAAGATAGGAAGGAAGCATTCCTCCATAATGCTCAAGGCAATCATTAGTTTCGTGTTGCATTCAGCCATGAGAGCAATCTCCGTAGCTGTACGAACCTTTCGGTCACCATTATTGTGAAGAATGGTGCAAGAGAAACCACCATCCATATGGTCAGGCACTCCAACACGACAATGAAAACTCGTATAAATCTGACAATACTGGAACAAGGTCAGTCTCATTCAAGTAAACATCCTGCCATATTTGGCAACCATGCATCTACTGATTGGTAAAGAATAGGTAAAGGTTTTTTGAAACGTACCTGCTGGCAACTTCTTCCACAAAGAAAGCTATCAGGTCCACCTTTCTCATTGTGTAAAACCATGCCAGCTATGCATTTTGCATGATCTGAAGGAAATAAATTGATTACAAATAAGAAACAAAATATGCACTATATATCAAATCTAGTTTACCAAAAAGTTTAAATGGAAATCTTTCTTTGAGCTTGGTTATTACAGGAAACCAAACTGTGATAAACAAAGAATTGGTTGTACAACTGAAGTGCAAATTATAAGTGTTATAAGGTTTAATCATTGCACATAAACTGTATTGCCACTAAAAACAAACAACTACTCAAGTGAAGTAATTGTTGCCACATTATATAATCAGACAATTTTATTTCAGAAAAAAAGAATTATAGAAACAGGGATGTCCCTATGTATCCTAAAGTTAGATTCAACAATCCATGAGTAATTCCCTGTTATGAAACAAACAGTTGTGCATAAATATTGGATAACGATACAGTATGATGGTCTGAGAACAATCTTACTGACAAGCAAGCGATTTAAGATGGCAATTAAAACGCAGAGTGTGACATGTGACATTACATTGACGTTCACACTGTATACATTCCAAAGCAGGGACTGAAGTTCTTAGCTCCTTCGAATTGATCACTTCTCCACAAATGTCGCAAAGGCAGCTAGAGCAGTACCAGCTGCCATCTGGGATATCCTGAAGGAAAAATTAGGATACAGTTGGAGTGGTCAGTAACAGTTGGAGTGGTCATTAACAGTTACGACAGGCCTGCTGTCTTACAGCTGTTAAAAGATGGTAAGGTAGATAATCTGAAGCAAATTAGAATAGAAAATAAATGGAAGCTAATATCAATAAAATGAACTCTGTTATGGATGGTAAGACAGTACTTCTGTGATGCAGATGAGAAATAAAAAGGGACCTGCCTGCTACAGAGGCTGTCATATTCAGGATATTTCTTCAAAGAAAATATCCAGGATGTAATTGAAGTACATATTTGACACAATAATTGTAGCTCAGAGCCATGTTGAACAAAAGTAGTAGTGAGTAGTGACTTAATTTTTCCATGACACGCTCAGGATTAGCAAGGTACCAGTTAAGTAGACATGGGTGGGATGAATAGTAGTGATTTGACATCCATTAATTTTCCCTATACTGCGGCAATGAACAATTTCTGAAGCATCATTTCAACTGCAGGCATGGATCCAGAACAAACATAATTATTACTACTACTTATTAGTTAATTCATTTATTTTCCCGGCATCTGGATAATTCTCTATTTTAGCTAACGGGAAAAAAGAAGTGGCATCCGGATAACAAACCTGGCAAGGCAAGCAAGCTTGATGGTAACTAGCAGGACAGTTGTCGCAGCATATCAGTTCACCACCGTCGCCACATGATCCACAGATATCATCATTTTGGTCTGCTTGAAGTGACATAGTATCTTTTGCCCGCTCTTTCCTGACCTTTTGCTCTATAGACCATGCTTGAAGCTGACAAAGACTGTATGATTTACCTGTACCCAAGAAAAGATTCAGAGATGGGGTTTCTTGCATGAGACCAGCATGATACTTAAACTTGGACATTGTGAATGTGGTGCCGCAGCACCGGCATCGAATGCCGTTGCTAGTTATGTTCCCATCCTTTAACACATTTTTGCCTCCTGGCCCTCGATATTGAAGAATGTTCACTCTAGCAACAATGCCCATTTCAAGTAACTTGTTCAACACCGTTCTTGCTCCTCCATGAAACTTCTTCCTGCCACCTTCCTCTTCCCTCTCCCAGCGGTATCTTGGAAGACGCCTGAAACCAACTTTATTTGTGAGCCTTCGATGAAAACAGTTCCTGTAACGTGCAGTCAGCTTATGTATTACAGCTGTCATCAGAAGATCATCATCATCGAACTTGCATGTGCGAGACCGTGTTTTCTTTTTCCTTGTGTTATCCCTTTTTAGTGATTCTTCGGACATGAGCTGTTCTAAATGTTCAATGCTTTGTTCATCTTGATCCTTGTCATCCTTATTCTTGGGCTCTAGATTCAAAGGAACTTGCTTAATGCTTGCTGTAACTATCTGTTCTGCCTCACTGAGAACTACAGGACCAGCAGGGTTGTCAGTTACATCATCAATATACTGACTCACAGAATTTCTTAAAGGAGCATCATTCACTTTCTGTTTCTTTCTACTGACATTGTCTTGGATATCTGCAATTCTGGCAGGCCTTTTTTCCCCCTTCTTACTTGAGCCAGATTCCAATATTTTTCTGCGTTCATGTGCTGATGTCTCTTTATCCAAATTCATTTCATCATAATGTTTTGACAACTTCGAGCTTGGATCCACATCTGCAGCACAGATCAACTGCCTAGGAGGTTCTGGGTTAGTTACCGTCCAACAAATCGGAGAACCCTGACTGTCAAGGTATAGGAAACCCTGAATCAAGCTTGCCTCATAAACTGGTGAATGAGTACCCATTGTGTCATGCGAAGCATTCAGGAAGCTCAACATCTCTTGGTTGTTCATACTATTGTTCATAAAAGAAAGAGTCCCATCTTGAGGCGACACAAACAACACTTGTGGCTCTGAGATCTTCAAAGCCTTGCCGCTAGTGTCAGATGATAACTGTTCTGTTTTTGTTGGATCTTTTGAGCTCATCTTATTAACTCCCAAGTCTGTATCTTTTTCTGATTGTACTGATAATGCACCTGAAGGTTTATCCCCTGCATCTTTATCTGCCATTTGAAATTGAGAGACAACTGCAGGATCATGATGGCCATTGTCAATACTATGTTCTTTAGCTCCCATGTATGCATCTTTCTCTGGTGGTAGTGATGATGGACCAGAAGGTCCATCACTGGCACCTTTATCTGCCAATTGGGGCTCAGAGATAACTGCAGCATCATGCAGTTCATTGTTGATATCATCTGTAATTCCGAGTAGCATCTCGTCAACTTCAGAAGAAAACAGTAAGTTCTCTCCTAGGAGCATCTCATCAGGCGTACCTGTAGAATTGCCCACATAGGGAATTTCTGTGGTTTCACAGCCATGAGAATTCATATCTTCTATTTGAACATTTTCAACCAGGTGACCTAATGCTGAATAGCTGGGTGGGAAGTATAATGGGTCAGATTTATCCTCAGCTTGCTGCTCCAATTTAGACTTGATGCATGGAAATTTCTTTTTCTCGCTCAAATTTTTTTGCCTTGAGTCAGGAACAGCTGTTGCATCTTGGAGACCCATGACAATGCGATGGGCTGTGCTTCTTATGCTTCGTCCGTTTATTTCTGAGAAGCACAGTGACTCTTGATTGGCTTCATCCTGGCTTGGATTGTTTATACTAAATATAGAAGATTGCTCATTATGTAAAGAATTTCCTTCCTTATCAGGTTGACCATAAGTTTCAGAGAGAAAAAGTGGCAGAAGACTTTTTTTGCATGAGCTGAGATATTTATTGTTGTAATTACCTATGTAGTTGACCCCAAGTGGAGTGCTTTTGTTCTTGGCATTCAACAGCTTACGCTCTCTGTGACTAAGGAAAGTTACAGTGCTGTTCATAGCTTTCAGTGCCACTCCATTTTTCAAAGCTGCAATCTTCTTGTCAATGCAAACTACAGCCATGAAAGGATCAAGGAGCTGCCACTGGTGGAGGAAAGATAGGGATTGCTTCGGACGTTTGACCTCATACTGTAAGCACAGCAGTGTGTTCTTCAAATCACACAAAAACTCATGCATATTCAACCACTCCTTTCCATATTCATTTGACTTATTTCCATCAATGCAGGGTGTAGTCAAAAGCAACCATTGACCAAAGCATTTCCATGCCCTGGGAAGAGAAAACAGGCGCGTCACTTTGTCTGGTGACACATAGATGTGGTCAACCTTAACCTTACTTTTGTTACCCCTTGGCTTGCCCTCAATCTTCCACCCAGCATCCACCATCAGAAGATGTGCGTGCAGCCGGAGATGATTCCAAAGCTCTCCATAGCTACGGCCATCCCTCCGGCGACCAAAATTGCAAATGTCAATATTCTCCAAATCCATAGCACTGCAAACTCTTGCTCTCTCGCTCCTGCGAGTTACCGCTCTACGTGTGTACACCCGATCAGGGGGAGGTGTCCACTGCACCACAAGCTCAGAAGGGCTAGCATGAGGAGAAGGCATTGCTCGGTGTGCCTGCTGATCAGCAGCAAGACAGAAGAGACGGTAGCTTGATAAGTGGCCAACAGTGAAGGATTCAACTATGCGACAGCGTGCCGTCTTGTAAATAGAGGCAGAACTTGATGGTGTGCTAGACCCTGTCACCACTTTGCCTGGATCTGCAGTATGTCCAGTGGCTTCTTGATGATGATCAGTTAATCCATCCGTACTTGTTATACAGAAGACACCCTCAAAGATCTGTCTTTCTTCCTTGGAACCATCGAATGCGTCTTCTGCCAGCTCCGTGACTTTCTTTCCGAACAACATTGTGGCAAAATCCTCTTCCTTCATCCCTATCTCCGAAAACAAGTCATTCACATCCATCTTCTTGATTAACAGCCAGCTCGGTTGCTTTGCGCTAGCTATTCTGTAGAGCAGTAAACGTCATGAATTAGAGCACGGTAACAAAATCTGAGAAAGCAATAATTTGCATTGGATGGATACACATTTGAGCATACATCAGTTTACAGGGATGACTGAATCTGGGAAACTGGAGCACAATTAAACCAGAGAAATTTGCAAGATTCAGCCCGAAACAATGCAACACAACTAAAGCAGAGACATGGGCTCCATCAAAGCATGCAAACTCCAGCACATATCTTGCCACCGCCACTGTGTATTGCCACATTCCATGCAGCATGAGTGGCCATCTGATATCCAAACTTAACAATTGACAAATGCAGAGAATGATTTTCCTAAAAAATGGAGGAAATAAAGGTCTGTAGCACCCTAAAACTCTATAATTCCAAAAAAAACAGGAGCCAGTACCAAATCTAACTACCTATGCAAGCAAGATTATAAAAAAAGAAATATAGATAAGCACTGCTGATCCGCAGGAGCAAGGATATTAGAAACACTGAAGATAACAGCATCGAAACTACCAAAACACCGAAGTCACATAGAATCCGTTCAATATGGAGTGGACCAGTGAGTTTTATCTGAAAGTACCATGGCCTCAAACAGAAGGGCATTCTATCACTGAAGCAATGCTGTTTGGGTGGCAGGGGAATGAACCAAAAGACTGGACCGGAGAGGTCAGAATCACAAAATGTGTTCCAAAGAGCAAAAACACTATCAAGTCCCGAGTCCGAAAATCCACTACAAGTCTAGAACCAACTCCAACATGCAGCAAGAACTCTATCGAGCATTTATATTTTCTTAAAAAAAGAACAATATTTGATAGAACGGCCGCCGCAGCAGCATTTCCCCAATCCAGCAACCCACCAAGAAGATCACAACGGGGCAAAGGGCAGCTAATCGCATTGCCCAGGGATCGACGAGATACTAACCGCAAAGAAGAGGGAGAAGCGGCGGCAATGGCAATGCCATCGGCGTTGGTTCCTTATCCTTTCCCCATCGGAGAAGACGCCGCCGCCAGCTGCTCTCTCCCTCCAGCCCCTTCTTCCTTATCCCTCTACCTCACCGCACCGAACAGTAATGGCAGGCACTGAGGCACTCGCTGGCTCTGCTCCGGGGCGCGGGCAGCAATCTCTCTCTCTCCCTCTCCCTCCGACCCCCACCTGCACCTTTTACCACCCCCACCTCGCCCCTCGCGCACGGACAGAGGCGGGCGGCAGAACCGAGCAGCTCGGTGCAGGCTGCCGCGCAAACGGATGCTTTGCCTTGCCGCCGTGCTGGTGCTGCCTGCGTGTCCGTCCGTTGGTCCGTTACGTGGCCGCGTCGTCCCATGCAGACTCGGATCTCTCTGGCCGCTGGGGCCTGCCCGGGCATCGGCGCGGCGTGGCGGCTTGACGTGACGGCGGATGACGAGCGAGCTCGTGGGGGTTTCGTGGGCGCATGTGTCCGCGGGGTGTTTTGAGGAGAGAAGGTGAAAAGTGGAGTGAAAAAGGCCACATTGGATACTGTAACACTTTTTGTTTGTTTGTGGTAAATATTGTCCTGTCATGATCTAACTCGATTCAAAAGATTCGTCTCATCGTCTACATTAAAACTATGCAACTAGTTTTTATTTACCCACGTTTAGTACTCCATGTATGAGGAGAGAGATTTAATGTGATAGGTGAATAGTGAAGTTTGGAGAAAGAATTTTTGAAAGTTTGATGATTTGACCAGGACAGTGCCCGCTTGAAAGGCTGTTGGAGTGGACGGAGAGGCTGACGCTTGGATGGATCCAGAGCTGTACCAGTACGTAGTACGTGTGGCTGGGTAGGTGCTGCTCTCTGTTGGGTAAATTGGGGGCTTTTGGTGGAGAGGTGGGGAGGTGTGGGGTTTTTTTGGTGCTTTTGATGTGAGTTGACCGGATTCCATTTTACCATTCTCGTCGCCATATAGAGTGCGTTGGTAACTGAATTGGTCATGCTTCAATCTAGAATTGCATTAATATGTAATAGAATCAGTTTACTATCTTTTATAAACAGTTGAAAACTCTATATTTTGCTGAGCTTGCAACTAGCTCCACGGAAAAAAGAATTTGGTGGCAAATTAAACTATAGCGTGAGAATCCTAAGTTATGCGTATTGTTATTTAATCAATGTTCCCTGAATTTTGTCAACATTTCAGCGTAACAATCTATTTTATCTTAAGTTCTATATATTGCTCTTAAGTCATTGTCCCTTATTTTGCTAACTTTTTTAGAAACACCTTTTCATACTTTTCTCTATTGTACCATTTGATATTGAAGACCACTAGTGTTGGTGTTTTGTTGTCTAGGCATCCTTTGGAACACATGAATTTTAAAGGAATAGCACAAAAACTTCATTGAAAAAACATTCAATTTCACATGAAAAACACATAAAATGAGAAAAAATTCCCCATTCCAAAGGAGGCCTTAGGAATGTCTCTATATATTGCTCTTTATTTATTGTCCCCTAAATCTTGTCAACTTTGTCAATATGACAATATACTTTAGCCTAAGTTGTGTCTATTGTTATTTAGTCATTGTCCCTAAATTTTGTCAATATTTTCAGCGTGTGATAATCTATTTTATTCTAATCTCTATATATTGCTCTTTAGTCATTGTTCCTTATTTTTCTAATGTTTTTGGCATACGACAATCTATTTTAACCTAAGTTCATGAGTTTTTATATTTTCTCCTAAGTTGCGATGTGTTTTTGCAAAATTTCAAAGCAAAAATACACAACACTTTGATGACAAATGTGTGGCTACATGATCCAAAATACAACAAGCTAGTACCACGCTGGTACAACTATTTCTCCAACAACCGGAAGATTTAGTCATGTTCGTTTGGATTATCAACCACCAGCCAGCAGTGTTTTTCTCTCAGCAAAAACCAGCACCAGCCACTAACCAACCAGAAGTGTTTTTCTCTCAGTAAAACCAGCACCAACCACCAGCAACTAGCCAACCGAACAGGCCAAATATGAGGCGAATAAGTGAGCAGAACATTTTTCGCTAAATATACTTGGAGACGAATGTTGGACCCTGTTGATGATAATACGTACATACACGTCAAATATGTTACCTAGAATTTGTTGCTTGAATCAAATATAGCCCAAGGTAGAGGTAGTTATGCTATAATGGTGTCATATGCCCCCCGCAATACTTAATCATTTAAATAAATCTCCTCTTCCAATGATATTTAGCCTCAAAATGTTTGATGCCCGTTTCCAAGTTAAGTTATGCCCCTAGCGTAGTAGAGATTTGGCTCAACCTTGAAATTTTGGTAAGTGTTCTTATTATCATTTTCTGTGTCGAATCTGGATAAAGTCCACCGCAAAATCGGTTGTTGTGGTCTTATTATGCTTGCGTTTAGTGTTGACTTCGATGCAGTGGTTTTTGAGACCATGCACAGTAAATGTTGGGAAAATCTTATATATATGCTAAGTATTTGTAATTTTCACAAAAGGTATAAGATATATAGGTATTATACTGGTATGTGAAGGAGACAGATATATTGATACATCCAACCATATCTTTTGTTTTACCATGAGAACGGATCCATGTTGGGGTCAGTGAGGGCCCAGGCCTCCACTCAATTTCCAGTAATTCTGATTATGAACATTTGCTTAATTTCAGAGATTATGTAGAGGATGCCCTCACTCAAATTTCATTCTCGGTCCAACTCTGGCTAGACTCTAGAGATGGCGTATCGTTCTCTCGTGTTTACGGGACATTAATCTGTAAGCATAACTCTGCATTTCTCTATAGCTCCCCAAATCCTCAAACTCGTGATATTTCATACAGTTTCGGATTCAGAGCACAGGCCTCCGAATTGAATTCTCGGATACGGCCCCGGCTACCACCCTGCTCACTGCAGTCAGTGGTCACGGACTGACCAAAGTGGAAACCCCGGAAAAGCCGCGCGCGCATCAGAGCATCTCCAACAGTCTCTTTATTTTTAACTCTCTATTTCGCTCTCTATATGAGTTTGCAGAAAAATTTCTCTCCATATTAAGTTGTTCACTCCAACAGACTCTTTATAGTCTACTCTCCAAATCCAAACAGCTCCTCCTACTGATCCTCTCCACACCCACTAACATATGGGTCCCACGCGTCATCCCTTCCCTCCTTCCTTTCCCCATCCTCTGTTTGTTCTCCCCCGCATCTCGTCTCCTTTCCTCCGCAGCGTAGCCTCCCGGTGTGAAGCTCCTACCGCCGTTGCCGGACGTGCCGAGGCCGAGACGACGTTCCCGGCAATCCTTCATCAGCACGCCCGCCCCCGAGCTCGCCCAGGCCCCGGCCACCTCTCCGACCCCAGTCCCCATGGCGACCTCATCGGTGATCCCACATGGCGAGAGTGGCGTGGCCAGGCGCGCTCGCCGCCGCCGTCCTCCTGTGCGCCGCCGCGGGGGTGGCGCTGGGGGCGAAGCGGGTGCCCATCTCGGACGACCTACGCGACGTGGTGGACGAGGAGGAGGACGACGAGTGGCGCTGCTGGTGCGCGAGCCATTCGCGCCGCCGCCGGACCTGTCGTCGATGGATCCGGCCGCCCTCCAGGCCGAGCTCCTCTGCAGCCAAACTGGCCCTTATTCGGCTTCGTCAAGCTCCGCACCGGCACGCCCTCCCCTGAGCTCCGGGTCGGCCATGGCCGCCACACCAATGCCCGCCCCGTGGCGACCTCGCCGGCGACCCCGGCGCCGGTGTTTCCGACCGCCCAGGTCCCGCCTTGCCTCCTCCGGCCATGGGACTTGCGCCGCGACGCCTTGAGCTCCGCCGCCCCACGCCGCTCGCCACCTCCGCCGGGACGCCGCGAGCTCCGCTGGGACGACACGAGCTCCGCCGGTCTGGCCACGAGCTTCGCCGGGACGCGCTGCGCCAGACACCACTCTGCTTCCTGGACCTCGAGCTCCTCGCTGGAGGGAGATGCGGGACTCCGGGTGGATTGCGAACAGCTTCCCGCTCGGTATAGATTCCGAGCCGCGCTCGAGTTTTTCCGAGCGGGATACCGATCCAAGCGGATGCCGACTCCGTTGGAACCCAATTTTTCTGTTCTTTTCTAAATTTTAGCTAGCATGTGAGTTTTACAGAGGCTGTTGGAGTTACTCTCAGTGCGCGCATCCACTCCATTTCCGTTCTCGGAGGATATGGTACGGCCGGGCGGGTGGCCTCCGAGTGCGAGCCGTGTCCCCCGGGGTGGCCGACACGCGCGACGTCCGCGGTCCGCGTCGAGACGCCGCCGCGCGCTCGCCGGGGCGATGCAGCATGCTGTGTGTGCACCGCACTGCCGCTCGTACGGCCAGGCTCGTTCCCCGACGTGGGGCGAGACGCGGCGCGCGCAGGGCCACGGCCGGGAGTCCGGGACGGGACAGCAGCGGCTGCGGCCTCCCGTTCTGTAGGTAAACGGAGCCGGCCATAGACGATGAGACTCGCCGGCAGCACTACCAGATCAGAGTGCGCTCCGGGTTTGCCCTCGCTCCAACTGTTTCCGTGTGTCAGGTGATGGGTGCACGCGCGCGTCGCCGGCGAGCGCCACGCATTGAGCCTGTCTCTTATACACATCTCCCTATGTATAAGAGACAGCAGTAAATCACAGGGCCGTACGTGGCCGGCGAACGCTGGCCGGTTGCTCAAACACTATTCGACAGGCTGACGTATCCCTGCTACTTATGCTTATATAAATTGTTTTGCGCAACAGCAAACGTAGATCAGAGTGGCGCAGCGGAAGCGTGGTGGGCCCATAACCCAAAGGTCCCAGGATCGAAACCTGGCTCTGATATTTTTTTTCCCATTTTTGAAATTTCGGTCTATTTGATTTTGTCTTTTTCTTTTACTGTCAATCTATTTAGTGCCTGCACAATTTTTACAGTTATCTTTTTTGAAATTTCGGTCTATTTGTGCCAGCTCAATTTTTCAGTTACCTGATGCCCATTTTGTCTTTTTTTTACTGTCAATTATTTAGTGCCTCCACAATTTTTACAGTTATCTTTTTTGAAATTTCGGTCTATTTGGTGCCAGCTCAAATTTTCAGTTACCTGATGCTACACAGACAAGTCAGACGTTGGGCATCGATTCCGACCACGATGGGTTGCACTACTATTGTTTCGCAGTAGAAGAATCAAAATAACATCAACCTACCTTGGTTCCATGCGGGAGCATCCGGGCAAACGACAATGACAAAACCTGGTTGATTCCATGTATTTTTAGTGCCACAACTTTGCAACGACATACACAACAGATCAACTAAACAAACCGCCAAAATTGATCAGAAACACGCTCAGAAACAATTGGTACAAGTTACAATCACAGCGTAGCCTACTAGGATGGTATCGATGAAACCTTGCTGGTAATTAGAACAACCAGGGCTACCGTTGCAGCAAAGCTGAGGGCCAAACCGCACCACAAAATCGTGTCAACATTTACGCCTCTCCTAGTTACTACGTTCACCCGCTGCTCCTTTCCTACTGATTGTTCTGCACTGCTGTCACTTGGTTTCGGTGTTCCCTCTACGTTTCTCCTCACAAGCGTAGACTGAACTGTCATTGCCTCCTGAAGATTGACATCACCACTGGTCTGGGGGGGTGCATCAGTCGTATTATCGCATCGTTCAGGGCCGCAGTGTTGTGCCGCGTCAGAGCAAGCACAGGTGCCACAAGAGTCAGTGGCGCAACAGCCAGCTTCCTCCACCTGATTCTGTATGTGTTCTTTTTGCGGTTCATCGCTGGTTTGCTTGGGTGCCTCTCCAACCACAACGGATCCTTCTATCACCTCACCGAATACAGACCACCGTCCAACTGATGTGATCTTCACATCTGCCGATGTTCCTAGCATGCTATCAGGGGCAATGACCAGCACTTGGATATATCCCTTGGTATGTCCAACCTGCGCAGTGAAAGATAATTTCAGGGTAAGCTTAAACATTCGAAATGAGAATCATCAGCAACTGGTGACAAGAATTACTACAGACTTACCAAGTGAACACCATCAGTAGCTATCTCGGTGATCCAGATTCGCTCTACATTGCCTTCCATTCCTTTGTAGGGTGAAAATGATTCGAAAACAGAAGTCAATTCACGACTCCGCTTCTTCACATCATGGCTCGGCACTTTCTTCATTCTAGCAGCAGGTGTTCCTGCAAAAAACAGATTGTAGATGTACATGTATTAAAAGAATATTGATAATTATGACGTGTAATTATACAGAACATTGTGGCTTGAGACAATCCATAACACGCTACCTGGTCTGGGGTAAAACTGTGATATGTGGACTTGAGGGAATTGATATTCCTTTACAAGATTAACAGTCTCAGCAAAATCGTCATCAGTCTCACCTGAGAATGGCATAGTTTAGTTCAGTGCAAAATATCATCAGCAACATCTTTTATAGATTCAACTCATAAGAAATGGTTCAGATGCACTGACAACTGATAACAAAGTGTAAATTGCAAAACTGAGAATGATAGCTTGCTCAGCGTACCAGGAAAACCGCAGATAATATCTGTAGCAATTTGCATTCCAGGGACAAGCTCACAGAGAGTGTCAACTACCTTCCTGAACTCACCAACAGTGTATTCACGGTTCATTGCCTGTGACATGCAATCATAGACTGAGTCAGATACAGAGCCAAGACATTAGATAAGTTACAACGAAGAATATTGATGTTGTATGTTTGCTGCTAAAAACCTTTTCAAAGCAAGAACTGAAGTCTAGTCATACCGTTAAAACAGCATCACTTCCAGATTGCACAGGAACATGGAGGAAAGAATAAACACAAGGATGACGCAAAACAGCAGCTATCTCCTTCAAATGCTCTAGTATGAAAGGAGGGTTTGTCATGCCTACGCGGAGCATTGTGCTTCGGTCAACAGGAAGCTCTGCAGCAATTGCATTTAACAGATTTGGAAGATTTGTACCGATATCCCTGCCTGAAAATTTTTGCAAGTCAGAAGAAGAAAATTACCATGTTTACTTATCACATGTATCAGTCATTAGAAGATCCAGAAGTAATTGGACATCAATTTACCATAAGCACCAGTATCTTCACTGCTCAACCATATCTCTCGGACACCTTCAGAGACAACAGTTTTCACACGATCCACCTACAATAGATTGAAGATCAAATGATTTACCTGGAATTTGAAGCAGCAGCAGCATTGCTCGACAATAAAGACATTCTAAATAACACTTACCAAGCTATCAATAGTATAGCTTCCCAAATGACCACGAGCATGCTTTGTCTTACAGTATGTGCAGGCACCTAAACACCCCACATTAATAGGAAGAATCTCAATGAACTTGTTCTTTCTTACCTGTAAGTTTAGTTTTACACAAGTCATCAGAAATAAACTTACATGATCTATGAACAACTGAAAAGCTACTAGCACATCAATTTGCTTATTAAACAAGAAAATTGCACACCATCATAATACTGACAAGACACAAGTATTGTGGTTAAGATAATGCGCACAGGTATATTTTACCTTAGGTAAATCAAGTGAAGGCAGTGTTTTCCGACTCAAAAGTCGAACCTCATGGCCCTTTAAGGTTTCCTCAACCACTTCAACAACCCGGTCTATCTGTTGAACTCCAATTATACTAATACCTTCAAGCTCCTTGAGACTCTGGCTTCCTTGCGGTACACATCCAGCCACTACTAGTGGTTTGTTTGCGTTCTTGCATTTTGATATGAGAGTTGTCATTGCAGATTGACTAGGATTTTTCACCGTGCATCTGGAATAGCAGAAGTAAAGGTTAAGGTATATAAAGTTAATCTTCTTTTTCAAAGTTTGGTGTTGCAATAAAAATGTGTATGTTTTTTCACCATGCATCTGGAGTAACAGAAGAAGTAAATGTTAAGCTTATACTTGATATTTTTTTCAAGTTTGATATTGCAATGAAAATGTATACCCCTTGTCCCTAAACGTCAAAGGCCCAAATATTGTCAATGAAAATCTATTTAGTACCTAGATAGTACAGTTACTGGATGTTAAAGCAATGGTGCAAGTCCAGGGCCATAACAATTTGAGATTCCTGATGACCTTAAATTCACTTTATGTATACATGTAGCCTTCTATGAACAAATAAACAAAACAGAAGAGAAGGATCATACGTGTTAATTAGCCACAAATCCGCTCCTTCGGGTTCTTCGGTAATAGCACAGCCAAATGCTGAGAGCTGCCCTGACATGTATTCACTGTCACTCTGCAGAGCCCGAAAAGGAACATGTATATGTTATAATAGCAAAGCAAGACCACTGCCCTCCCAGCATTTGCACTAGCGACTAGGCGCTAGGAATATGGCAGCAAAACATAAATATGCAGTAATTCATACAAGCACACAAACTAGTTTGCAAGCTTGCGTAAGTAAAAAAAAAGTTAGCAGAAAATTGTGAGAAGGGAAGCTTGCCTGGTTATGTGAGCACCCGAACGTCTTCACGTATATTGTCTGCAACACCGACAGCACAACAACAGAGCGCATATCAGACCACACAAGCAAATATCTATCATGTTTTCGACCGCAAGTGAGCGCGAGTGATGGTACTACCTGCGTGCCAGGGATCCGGGCCTCGGGCTGCGGCGGCGTCTGCGCGACCCTCGACGACCGGCGCTTGGGCTTGACCGCGACCGTGGAGAGCGGGAGGCGGAGACCCGGAGGCGCTCCGCCGCCGGAGAGGCCGGCCGGGCCCAGCACGTCCTCGATGTCCTCCATCTCCGGCTGCGGCTGCGGCGGCGGCGGCGAGTGGCGTTGCGAGCCGAGAAGGGTTTTCGCCTGCGGACCCGGTGCCCCGCGAACAGCCCGCAGCGCGCGAGGCCACGGAAGCCAACTGGGCCTCTACGTTAGGATCGTGGGCTTCTGTGTGGACCATCGTCACCATCCCGGGCTTGATGATGAAGCCCGTACTATTTTTCTTCGGCCCGGAGTGGGTTGAAACCCATAAACGCGCATCGTAAAAGGCCCATAACCACATTGTCTCGGGCCGGTTTTTGTTGGGCCCCACGACAGGGGCCGCGTGGCACTCGGTCCCCGCCGCTTTTCAACGGCCGACTTCTCGAGGTCCCAAGCTCGCGCGCGCGAACCCAAACAATGCTGGGCGCCGCCGCGTGCACGCACGCGTGTCGCTCGCCGCCACGCCATACGTGCCGCCGCACGCGTCGTCTCCCTGCCACGTGTGGAAAGCACACACCACGGCTTCACCTTTGGGAGCTTCTACACCCATCGGCGGCTGCGAATTTAAGCTCTTTTGGCAAACACGGCGGAGCACAGTGAAGAGATCGCACACTACTCGGTCGGTACTCGTACTCGCAAGCCTAGTTCAGTGCTAATCCGAGGCCGATGCGTAGTGCACACCCAATGCGACACCGACACGGCGCCGCCATGATGAACGTCGTGGCCATCGGGCTCGTGCTCTCGACCCTAGCCGCCGCGGGCGTCTGGTCGCCGTCGCCGGCGCCGGCGCCCCCCGTGGCCTGTCTCTTATACGACCACGTCGTCCGTGAGGGCCGCCGCGTGGTCATCGTCGAGTACGAGCGCGAGGTCCCGCTCTCCGGCGAGGACGGCGGCACCGTCAAGGTCAAGGAGACCCGCGTCCTGCCCCCCGACGCCCTCGACGGCGTCGAGGGCGAGGTCTTCGATGGCGCCAGGGGCGCGGTCTCCGACGCGGCCGGCAGAGCGGCCGGCGCGGCGGAGGAGGGGAAGGAGCGGCTGGCCGGCGCGGCGGCGGAGGGGAAGGAGCGGCTGGCCGACGCCAAGGGCGGCGTCCTCGGCGCGGTGAAGCGCTGCAAGGACAGGCTCTGCGGCGCTGGTAGGAGAGCCGAGGAGGGCGCCAGGGACGCGGCGTCACGCGCCGAGCACGGCGCGGAGGACGCCGCGAGGAGCGCCGCGGAGACGCTCTCGGACGCCAAGGACACCGTCGAGAGCAAGGCGTTCGACGCCGCGCGGCACGGGAAGGACGCCGTGAGGAGCGCCAAGGACAAGGTGTCCGACGCGGCGCAGCAAGGGAAAGAGGTTGTGGCGAGCGCCAAGGACAAGGTCTCCGAGGCTGCCGGCAAGGCCAAGGAGAAGGCGTCCGAAGTCCAGCACGGGGCAGCCGATGCCGCCAAGAGCGCGAAGGATCGCGTGTCCGATGCGGCCAAGCACGCCAAGGACGGCGCCAAGGAGAGTGTTCGGAGCGCCAGGGACAGGGTCTCCGACATGGCGGAGCGCGCCGAGGAGTACGCGGAGGACGCGGCGGAGCGCGCCGAGGAGTACGCGGAGGACGCGGCGGAGCGCGCCGAGGAGTACGCGGAGGACGCGGCGGAGCGCGCCGAGGAGTACGCGGAGGACGCGGCGGAGCGCGCCGAGGAGTACGCGGAGGACGCGGCGGAGCGCGCCGAGGAGTACGCGGAGGACGCGGCGGAGCGCGCCGAGGAGTACGCGGAGGACGCGGCGGAGCGCGCCGAGGAGTACGCGGAGGACGCGGCGGAGCGCGCCGAGGAGTACGCGGAGAACGCGGCGGAGGCCGTGAGGGCGAAGGCCGGCGAGGTGCGCGGGAACCTGACAAGCGTGGCGGCGCGTGCGCGGCGCGCGGCGTCCGGCGCTGCGGCGTACCTCGTCGGCGGCGGGGCCCGGGAGGCGGCGCGCACGGCCACGGCCGTGATGCACCTCCTGGGCTTCGCCACCGCCTACGGCGCCTCCGTGTGGGTCACGTTCGTGTCCAGCTACGTGCTCGCGGCGGCGCTCCCCAGGCACCAGCTGGGCATGCTGCAGAGCAAGCTGTACCCGGTGTACTTCCGCGCCATGGCGTACGGCGTCGGGCTCGCGCTCGCCGCGCACCTGCTCGGACGCGAGCGGAGCTCCGGCGCGGCTCGCGCCCAGAGCCTCAACCTCATCGCCGCCCTGGCGCTGGTCCTTGCCAACATGCTCCTCCTCGAGCCCAAAGCCACCAAGGTAATCAAGCTCTCTTCTCGCGTGCACACGTATATACATACATTTCTCTCGAAAATCTCTGACCTCTGTACATGAACGCAGGTGATGTTCGAGAGGATGAAGGTGGAGAAGGAAGAAGGCAGGGGGCGCGACGTGGCGGACATCGTGGACCCGCCGGCCGTCACCGTGTCCACGACGGCCACCAACGCCGCCAGGGCGGCCCGCGCCGAAGCGGCCGCGGCGGCGCCTGCGGTGGCGGTAGCGCACACCACCCCCGTCGCATCGCCGGCGACGGCGAAGGCGGCGGCGGCCACGGCGGGGGACGCGGAGATGTCGAAGAGCAGGGCGGTGAGGCTGAGCAAGCAGCTGAAGAAGCTCAACGGCTACTCGTCGCTGTGCAACGTGCTGTCGCTGATGTCACTCACCTGGCACCTCGTGCACCTGGCGCGACGCCTCCAGGCCAGCACCGCCTGCTAGGCTCCGGTCGCTCGACGGGCATCTTGGCGGCGGCGCTCTGGTTCATCGTGTCTGGTCGTGGTTTCCAGTTTCGTCAGGGCGTCCTGGGAATCTTACATGTTTGTACTCGTTTAGTAGGGTTGCAGTGCTGTCAGATGTGTGCTTAGGCCGGTGTTGATTTGGTAGTCTAGTTGGTTGTAAACTTGTGTCGATTTCAGTACGTGGGTAGCATCTAGCGTGGATCAGTGGATGTAAGTGAAATCTGCATGTTCTAGATTCTCTCTCTTGCAAAACGTGTAGGGCAACTTGTGTAGCGAAGCTGTGGGCTGTGGCTCTTTCTTGCTGATGACTTTTTCATGTTTACTTGCTCAGAGCCCTCGGCGAAGTTTAACTTCGATTCTGATGCGATTAGCTTGTTCTGGTGCCTTGAACGGTTGAACCCCGTGGCACCAGCTCCCGGAGCCCGCACGAGGATTTGCGCGGAGGGGATTCATTTTTCAAAAGCTTTCGGTTCGCAGCTGACGAGCTTGCCCTTGTACTCCGTTCTAAAAAATGAAATTAGATGCGTTTGTTCATGCGTGGAAAACATTGGGCTCATCTAGGCTGTGCCACCCATAAAGCTCTGTATCAGCCTACATAAAGCCCATTCGAGACACAAACGAGCCCAGTTCGAGAAGACCACAAATAGGTAAGAGCAAGTTCAGAAACACATGCAAACTGTATGTTTTTAGTACACAAATGTCCAAAATAATTCCGTATACAAACTGAACAATTCCGTACCCCAAATGTCCAAAATAATCTCCACCAAAAACCATAAAGATGGGTACAGTTTATCTCATAACTTCCATCTCCAGCAAAATTCATCAACGAGCATAATTTACCACTGAATTTCAACGGATGCTCAACACAGGCATCCCAAAAGAATAAAATAGCCTTCCTTTTGGCAGCAGCTGCTAAATTAGCAGCCTAAAAAGAATCTTGTATAGAGATTCCATCAATTTCACTAGGACCCTGCAAAAGACAAAGGAAAAATTGAAACATGGCAATACTGAAACTTGTTCGGAGAAATATCAGTAGAATAATATGGACACTACCATCAGCAAATCTGTGAAGGAAGGCATTGCAATGCTTATGAACATGCATTGGAACTTGAGCCTCTACGCTGAATACGCTGAAGCCACTATCCTCTTCATGCTGCATAAAGCATCCAACATTGTTATTTAACAAGTAACAATAAATACGATATATGGTGTTATAAGCAACATAAGCTAGATTTAGGGTCTTTCTTTGTGCATGTCAAGTTATATGTCGCTTTGAATTGTTTTGGTTCAGGAAAGGTCGTAGCCAGCTTTATATATAAAAGCATTTTCAAAAGATACTAGGATTACCAGTTTATAATAGAGCACAATCCGCTCGAGGACCAGCATCTAACAGACCCGTAACGGGACTCTCTAGGCCGCGCGCCAAAGATAGCAAAGCATTACTCGCGACGAATAAACTAAAGGGTCATGGGACCATTACAGCATCGACCGGACCCGGCCACCACCAACAGCTATAGAAAAACCTCCAAACAACGCTTTCAGGAAGGTAAAGACGCGACTGCGCCAACGTTTGATTTTCACCACGGAGAGCTTCTACGAACCGCCGACGAAGGAAACCTGCAGACAACGCCCTCAAGAGGGAAGAGAACACCGTTGCCCGACCCGCCACCGGGTCGAAGCTTACGCTTGAGGACATCCGCCCGCTGAGCCGAGAGCACCTGGACCAATCCCACTCGCTTCCGTCCACCGCCCACCATCGTAGCCGCCGAAGCTCGCCCGCTTGATTCCATATGCACCCGATGGCAACACCCGACACCTCGGGAAGGTTTAGGGTCCTCTATTGACCCCAAACCTTCTATCGTCCCCTCACGAGACGGCACCGTGCTTCACAAAAGTGAGATAGAAAACTTGAACCAAGCGGCGGAAACTTGACGGCGCTATGGGGGTGGCTTCGTTGACATGTCCCTTGAATTATTCTGTTGAACATCTTTTTTCTTTAAACGTGCAACACTAAGCATATCTTTATCTGCTGCACTTAAGGTTGGACACTATGAATCACCTAAAATATTTGTAGATGCACTGATAGACATGTCCTCTTGTAATTGTTTACTAATAAGGCAATAAAGTGCATTATCCACCAATAGACAGAATTATGGAAAGCTTGTAGCGTAGCTTGATATTCCAAATTCAGGTATTTGTGAGTCATGGACTTACGGCAGAGCGTAGCATCCAATTTTGGATTTTTGATAATGCTCCTTCTTTTGTTGTCATGTATAGTTTCATACCTTGCTTCCCTTATCTAAAGCTTCAGAAGATAATGGTTCACAACTGCTTGATATTCATCTTGTCAAGAACTTTCAAAGCATGGGCATACAACACCCCTGTCCTTTTCTAAAAAAAAATACAACACCCCTGTTCTTAAGCTGCTCACAGCTACGTAAAGCTATTTGCTGCAAAGGAACACTAACAACAATGCACTCATTTGCAGAACCGAAATCACTATCAGACCTTACAATTGCAACAACATATGTGTTATTTTCAATTCTCTAGCACATGCAGCCATGGATCTTTTATGTTCTACTTGGAATCGGTGTCTTCGATCTTATTGTAGTTTCTTTTGCCTAGCTTCAAATCTTTCATTTAGTTCATTGTTTCATTTTCCTTGCACCTCCCTTTCAAAATGCTTTAAGAACTGAGTGTTGTAAGTATATGATTTCATATGGTTTTTTATGTCACTATTAAAACCCTCACTTAATTGGGTGCTTCTTGTTCCCAATGTGAAAATTATCCCTCATGTAACATTAAGCCCATTCTTCATTGAACTTGGAGGTGCTATATGGCCATGGTATCTTCTTCTTGATCTCCACCTTATTTATAGGGCCATGGTGTCTTCTTCTTGATCTCCACCTTATTTCTCATGGCATTAAATGCTTCTTCAAAGGCTTCCTTGTCCTTAATACTGCGCATGCTAACACTAAAATCTTAGAGAACTAGCAAGGTGGCCCACGTAAACAACGCGGGTAGCTAGATTTTTTTATACTAACAACTTCGTGGGTTTTTACATGATAATATATTTATCCAAATGCATTGATATTATTTTTCTATGTGGTCCGATTTTTTTTATCATCACGCTATATGGCACGGAACATGAATCCATGATAAAATAAATCACCTTATATACAATATAGTTTTTATTATTTATTCAAGTACTATAAATTTGTATTGTCTTATAATATAAATTTAAGTCACGGAGTTTCACATATGGTGATAAATTATTTTTTATGTTTTCTCGAAATTGTAGAATTAAAAGTTGGGCAAATACTTTGTAAGATGTAAAATTTTACCTTTTGATATATTAGTTAATTGGACAATTAGAGACCACGAACACGTAGAGCTTGTTGAATACATTTCATTTCACTATTCACGTGAGTTGTTTGGAGTTTAAATGATAGAATTACATTTATCCCAAGCGTAAAAAATTATCTACACAATAATCGAGTCTAATTTAGACAATGAGTTCTTGTATTTTTTTATGTCTATTTATAAGGGTTAATTGGATATATGCAATTGAAACTTGACGGCTTGGAAGATATGCCATTATAATTCGTCTATTTGGAAACATGCCATTACAATTCACCAAAAGTTCAAACCATGCCATATTCTGCGTCTTTGATTCCTTTGGACCCACCAGCAAACCACAATATTTCTGTATACCCCAAAATGCTCTTGCTACACCATCTCTTTCTCTCCCTCTCCTAGACCCTTAGACCCCATATGTCATATTCTTCATCCGCCTTTATGTTCCTCCCAGTAGCACTACATCTTCACGGCTCAAGGAGGATGAGATGAGGGTGGAGCTTGATGACTCGGGCGCTCAGGGGTGAGTGGAAGGTGGAGGGATAGAGCGCGATGGCACCAGATGAGCCGCCCCGACGTAGAGGTCGGCGCGGGGTAGGGCAAGAGTTCCCGGTCGCGCGAGCATCAAGGTCATCTCCCGGTAAATACATCATGTCGTCGTCATAGTCTCTTCCCGTCCACCGCTTCTATAACCGTCTATAGGGTTAATTTAGAGTTTTCGGTGGCCGACGGGTTCTACAGCAAGAGCGACATCCACTTGCTGCTTGCTGCTTGCGCGCGGAACCGACTATTTATTTATCAAGGGAATTTTTCTCTCTCATTGTGCTCACAATCTTGGTGGACGCCCTAACTCTAAATACCTTTCATCAGTTACATGCACAAATCAACGTGATGTCATCTACTCATTGTTGAACGCTACACCACCACGGTTTATCCGCTTTGTTTTTCCTCTCTCCGCTCCTTGCATCAACTCGTTAACAAATTCCATTAAACGGGTTTGAGTGCCGGTAACCTGTTTGATGATCTTCCACTTGTGTTGAAAAAGACACTAAGTGCTGAACGCGACCATGCTGCTCGCCCCCCTTCAGACAGGGAGAATTGTTCTCTCCCGCTGTGGTCACAACCTCGTTGAACGCCCTAAATCTGAGCACCTCTCATCAGGTACACGTGCAGATCGACGTGTTGTCCTCGCTTATTGTTGAATGTTGCCTCCTATATAGAAGAACGTGGTTGAGCACATGGGGCTATGGGCTATCCGCACTTGTCGTACTCTATTCTCATCCTTTGAAAGGAATATTCCTGCCCATTCATTAAGATTCTCTCCTCTATTTCAATTTTTTATGCACCTGTTATCCTCTATATCTTATATTCTATACCAACTACCAACATGTGAGCCCACCCGTATCTTTTTCTCCTTTTCTTTCATGGGCGCCACCACTCCCCCCTACACACTCTCTCTCTCTCCCTCTATCCCCTCTCTCTCTAGTAGCAGCGGCGGTGAGAGGTGTCGGTCTCCCCAGCTGGCAGCCTTCAGTCCCGCCGGCCTCCAGCGGCACGCGGAGCAGCCGGACCCCGAACTCCGAAGATGCGCAGGCGGTTGCCGCGACATCGACTGCGGCGGATGGCCTCCCGGCAGCGGACGGTCACACGACAACGCCAAAGGACTCTCGCGGTGGCCACTAACGACCACACGACAACGGTTGAGGCTTCCCGTCGATGGCCACGCGGCGACAGTGGAGGGCTCCCACGGATGGCCACACGACGTGACAGTGGAGGCCTCTTACGGCGGCCATGGACGGCTACGCGGCGGCAGTGGCGGACCACGAACTCTAAAAGACACGCAGGCTGCTGCCGCGGTGGCCGTAGATAGCTCCCACGACGACGATAGCGGCGGAAGGTCGCACGGTAATGGTGAAGGACTCTCGCGGCGGCCACGGACGGCCATGCGCCGGCGGTGGAGGGCTCCCGCGGATGGCCACGCGACAACAGTGGAGACCTCTTACGGTTGCCATGAATGGGTGCGCGGCGGCGGCGGTGGCGGACCCAGAACTCCGAAGACGCGCAAGCGGTACCGCAGCGGCGACGGCGGCGGACGGTCGCACGACGACGGCGAAGGACTCCTGCGGCAACCACGGATGACCACACTACGGTGGTGGAGGGCTCCCGCGGACGGCTACGCGGCGACGGTGGAGGCCTGCTATGTCGGCCATGGACGGTTGTGCGGCAATGGCAACAAACCTCGAAGTCCGAAGACGCGTAGGCGGCTACCCGGCGGCCACAGATGGCTCCCACGGTGGCGGACGGCCTCCCGGTAGCGGACGGTCGCACGGTGACGGCGAAGGACTCCCGTGGTGGCCACGGACAGCCACGCGACGGCAATTGAGGGCTCATGCGGATGGTCACACGGTGACGATGGAGGCCTCCTACGACGGCCATGGACGGTTGTGCGCCGGCGGCGGCGGACGTCTCGCACGGCGACCGCAGATGGCTGTGCGGCGATCGGCATATATTCCTTTCTCTATTTTTAGATTAACATAATATTATAGACCGTTAGATCTTCATAAAATCCAACGGCATATATTCTTTTCTCTTTTTTGGATTAACGGAATGTTATAGACCGTTAGATCTTCATAAAATCCGACGGCATATATTCTTCTCTTTTTTAGATTAACGTGGGAATTTCTTGGCCCTCTCGGCGAACGTGGTGGCTCCTTTTAACACTATTGTACTAATATAATAGATATGAGGTTCTGCATCTTCATCATTTTTTGGAAGGATCTTCATTTTTTTCTTATTGCATAAGCGTTTGACAACATCCTGCATTATATGATGGGTGCACATAATCCATGCCATGCTTATGTAAATACTTCTTTAATAGTATTTTCCGTTACTGTGTCTTAGTCGCTAAATATAGGTCTAGGTTCCTTTCCTCTTGGAATGTAACATACTTGATGGACGCCAATGTACGTGCATTGTTGCTGTATTTCATATCTAACATCTGTAACTTTTCGATCAACTTCCAACAATCCAACGTATATATTAGATATATAATCCAACAAGAATAAGCGTGACGCACCATAACACACGTTATTGCCATTTAGCAAACTTTTGCTAGACATATTTGTTGAACTTTGTTTGATCTATGTGCTTAGAACTCCAGAGGCAAGTGCAAATGCGTGTTTTTTTAATCAAATTTGGACCCTTTATAACAGCCTCTGGTTGTTATATTTCGTTGGCAATGCTCAGCTTGCCAGCATCTGGTTCTTATATTAGTTTAGCAGAACGCTCATCTCCTTTCATTAGCTTTTGGCCGTGCGGGGCTTGAAGTTGCTATTTTTGTAAAGGCTAGCATCTACTCTTACGTCTGAGCAGCTAGCTGCCCAAGAAGAACTTTGAAGTCAGGCTTTTGCCCCTCGCCCGTGGAGACGATGACGAGCGAACGCGCAAACCATCGATCAGCCCTGCCACAGGCATGTGGCCGCGCACGGGTTCGCGTTCGATCGCCGACCCCAAACGCTGGGTGTTTGGAATTGGAAGCTTGGCCCACCCCACCCACCCTCGTGCCGAGCGTCAGACGCGACGCAAGCACGCTCGTTTTGACGCTGAGCTCCCCACGCCAACCAGCAACCACCAGCTCCCCTCGTGGCCTCTCATCACCCGTGACGGGGACGGCCGGACGACGGAACGGAAGCCTCCTGCACTGCGACGGCCGAGCCGGGGTGGGGTTGCTCGGCTCCCCTGCGGCGCGCGGTCACGCGTGTACTGGGACACGGGCACAGGCGCAGGTTCAGTTCCACCACCCGTCGCGCAATCTGAACATATGCTTGGTCGGCTGCTCTGGCCCTGGCGAGCGGCAACGGAGGGCCTCTGGGTCCGATCTCTATCCATGGCCCTGCCCAATTGCTCATATGCTGATTAGAGTAGCTCCAGCTCACGCCTAAGCCTAGGCAAACCCAGGTCTCAGGCACCAAATCCAGAGATCCCCCGTGCAAGAACGACCGGTCTCCTACCGAGCAAACACCTGGGGGCCTGCCTCGTCCCGTCGTAGCCGCGACGACATTGCCAGGTCTGCAGGCCGGGCGCGACGGAACCGGACGAGATCCGTGTCGGATCCTGCCCCCGAACCGAAAGCGCCCCCCGCGGCGCCCGGCCGGCCTACTAGCCGCCCATCATCTCTCCCCTACTACGGCCTACGGTGTATGCTATGCACCCATCGACCGGACCGGACGACACGGACACGCCTCGCGCCGAAAAGACAAGTCGCGAGGGACCTCGCGACACGACGCGACGCGTCTCCAGGCAGCCAGCCACCCAGCCGCCCCACTTGACGTACGCCAGCAGAGAAATCCCCGGCAGGTCGGTTGCCCCGCCCCGCGGCGGCACGAGCACCAGTGAACCAACAGCGGCCGGCCTGGCCGGGCGAGGCCCCCGGCTCCACCGCCGCTCGGCGACGGCGGCCACTGCACGCGCACGGGCGCACGGCTCGGCCCCGGCGCGGGGCGCAAATGGCAACAAAATATCAGGCGCGCCACCCCGGCCGCTTTGGGAAGCCTCCACCCACCGATCCCAAAGCGCGCACACGCATCCATCCGTCCTCGCAGCCACGGACAAATGTGGGCGAGTGGCGACTAGTCCAAGCAGCAGTAGACAAGAACAATGCGATTAGTTGTCGATCGAATCAAGAAAATGACGCGATCGGATCATACCGAGACCACAGATCGTTCCAAAGGAGATCTCCGGGCACCGACTCCGAAGGATTTTCAGGTGGATATAGCATTACTCAAATCATTAGTCCCTGACGACGGTACGATTAGGACGAGACAAGTGCAGGGCAGCAGCTATAATAGCCTGCAGAGCCTAGAACTAGAATACTCCAATTAAGCGGGGGAAATGACAGGTGTGCCCTCTAGCACGGACGTACGGAGCGGCCGCGTCACGGGGGGCAGGAGGTTAACATGAGGACGAGGCGGTGCTACTGTGGAGTGGAGACGTACCAGCAAGCAGCTAGTGCTGGCTAGCCGACAGTTTCCTAGCGCTAATTAATTGCTAAACCCTAGGGATTAAGAGGACGGAGCTCATTAGCAAGCGCGGGGGCGGGAGAATGGAGACGGGGTGCTAGACGCTGATGGGTGACGGGGAGGGGGAGGAGACGGCGGCGCGGGGCGGCGAGTCGTCCGTGTCGTCGTCGTCGCCGTCGCCAGTGCCGCCAGCGCCGATGCCCGCGGCGGCGGGGTTGATGCCGACGCCGATGCCCATGCCGGCGGCGGCGGCGGAGGTGGGGGAGGCGGTGGAGGCGAGCTGGTTCTTGTGGTTGTGCATCCACACCTTGAGCACCTGCCGCTTCACGCCGATCTCCTCGCAGAAGCGCTCCAGGGCGCCGTCGTCGTTCCGCTGGATGCGCCACCCCTGCTTCTCCGCGAACTCCCGCATCCGCTCCTTCTGCTCCGGGGTGAACTTGGTGCGGAACCGCTTCCGGGAAGACGACGACGACCCGCCGCCGGCATGGACGCCGCCGCCGGCGTCCATGTCGTCGGACTCCGAGGTGTTGTGCGTAGTGTGCACCATGCTCAGCGGCATCACGTACTGGTGGTGGTGGCCGTGGCCGTGGCCGTGGCCCGGCGCCGGGAGCGCCGCCGGGGGCAGCGCGCGCGCCGCGGCGTGCCCGGCCGGCGCTCCGCTCTACCTGGCTATCGCTTTCGCAGCAGCAGCAGCAGCCGGAGAAGCAGCGACCATCTCGGAAGGCAGGAGGGCGGCAGTGTTTTTTATCTATCCGGCCGCGGCGTCGCGGCTGGCCCGCCCCCGTGGCCCGGCACGAGCACGGCGGTTATTAACCTTAACCGCGGTTAAACCCGGGGGCATTAGGCGGCGAGGTGACGCCACGTGGCGGGCGGGCGCGGCTGATCCCGGCCACGTGAGGCAGGCGCGGCCGGTTCGGGACGAAGGGGAGCGGGTGGGAACGTGTCGAACCGGCACTGGGGCGGGCGCGGTAACAGTGACGACGCCCGTGCTCGTGTTTGGAGAGTTTCACTTTCACCCGCGGGGGCCCGCCACGTTCGGGCGCGGTGGTGGTGTAGTACGTGGTCTGGGCTTTACCGCTCGGACTGGGTCGGACGGCCCTGATGCGATCGGACGGCAGGGAGGGCGCCGGTGAGGTATGGGCTAGACTGCCAGGCGGCCGTAGGCGGGCGGGCTGCTACGTCCCTGGGCCGGCGGCCGTGATCTTCTGCGCCGTGCGTGCCCGCCCTCTCGGTCATCGGCCTGATCAGCTCCGCCGGTGCGTGCGGCTTGCAAGTTGCGAACGGTCTCGGCTCGTGATCAGCGGGACGCAATTAATCGCAATGTCGTGGCCGAGCGATCTGCGACGAAGCGCGTGACGGCACGGCATTACCGCCGCCGAGCTTGAGATCTCCGACCGACTGACCGGAAGCGCGATAAATACCACTCCCGGTTCATTCATGGCGGTCACACGGGGCTTACACGACACCTGCATTCATCACACGAGATCGCCCCCGCTTCCCCACCGTTCGTCAACTCGCGCCGAACGGTACGGTACGGTGCCGCGGCTGCTGCCGGGTTTTAGCTAGAAGGGCCTCCGCCGGCCACGAGCCACAGAGGCCGCTGGGCGCTGTAAAGGCGAGGGCATATGCATATGCCGCGCCCGTACAGAGACGGGAGATCTTTCGTCCCCGGCCGGTACGTACGACGCTGCAGCACGCCCCCCGGCTAGCGGTGGTCGATCGCCCCCCGTGCGTGCATGCGTGATGCGTCGTCCCTGCCCTCTGCCCTGGACATGTCTCGTCGCCTCGGCCGATTGGAGAGGCCATGGATTGACGGATGCTACTGGATAGAGCATTAGCTACTCCAGCACGCTACGGGGTCAGGGGATTGGGTTCTCCCACTCCCACCGCGCAGGGCAGAGGCCGTCCGTCGGTTTTTGCCGCGTCCGGTCGCGTCGATCGGTCCCGTGTAGGCAGGGAGGCAGGTAGGGGTAGCAAATGCGATGCTTATCTCGCACGGACATTTGCCGTTCACGGGCGGTGACTCACCACCCGTGGGGGTTGTTCCTGCGCCTGATCCTTTGGAGAAATGGAGAGGGAGGGCGGTGCGCGCGCGCGTGGGGTGTCAGCGGCGGTTGATGGAACCGGGCCGGCAATTAATGGCCCCTCGCCCATGCGTCGTCCTCCCCGGTTTCCTCACGCAGGCAACCGGCTGGCTCGGCTGCCACGACGGCACGACATGTCCACATGTGAATGGGATCGCTCGCGTCGCGGTAGCTGGTAGCGTTCTAGCGGATCACACGGCGCGGAAAAAGAAGATTAGACTTACGCGTGTGATTGATCTATCATCAATAGATACTAATACTAGGTCACAATGCGAATATGCAACGGCCTGGAAATCGAAACCGGACAGAGAGAGCGACAGCAGAGAGAACGGCAGCGATCCGGGGCAGCGGGCAGCGAGTTCTTTTTCCAGAGACATGGATTGGCAGTTGGTAGTACGGAGTAGTCTGCTGCACGCGGACCACGCCGATCGACAGCCGGATGGAGACGGGGCAGAGGCTGCCTGCGGCAGCTGCAGCTACAGCATCGGCATGCAGCCAGTCTCTTCTCTTCTCCTCCTCCCGTCTAGTCCCTCGGCCTAGCAGCTCCCGTCTTGTCGTCCATCCTCGCTATCCTCGCTTTACTGCTGGATTGTGTTTTTCCCACCAAAATTGGGTTGAAAAGTTACACAGGATACTGTAACATTTTTTATTTAATTATAGCAATTTTTATTTTACCATTATCTAATAGGTTAAAAGATTCGTCTCGTCGTGTACATGAAAACTATATAATTAATATTTTTTATTTTTCTATATTTAATACTTTATGTATGTGTTATGTATTGAATGAGATTTTACGCCCCCCGCGACAAGTCGATAGAACATGAGCCTTTGCCCCCCTACCTCCTTTTCCGCACGCAACGCAACTGACCTAGCGGCTTGACGCCGCACTGCCTGACTGGTGACTGGTCACTGCGCGTGTCTCGGGACTTGACGGCGATCATCGAATGCCTTGACGCCCTGCTCATTAGACTGATCGCTACTTCCGGTTACTTCCGGTTCAGGTGTTGTCGCTGCAGATCGTCTTGTTAATAAATCATCATGTTTCAGGGGGATTTGCTTCATAACCACAAGATGCCTAGCCACAAGTTAGGCGTGCCACAGTTTCTTAGTCACATGTTTGGTTCATGCCACAACTACGGTGTGCCAAACTTTCTTAGCCATATACCTCACATGCCATAGAGTCATTTTCTTGCCAAACTTTGTCTAAAGTGTGGCTCCATATTTATTGGCCATACTTTTGGTGGCAGCCACACTTCGTCTAAGATTAGTTGTGGCAATGTGTGGTCATCAACCAAACACGCCATGCTTCCTCCTCCGGCCTAAACCTCTGGCTTCGCCAGGCTTCGTGTTCCGGTGGTTGCAAAGCTTGCACGTGAGAGGGTGCCGAAGTACAAGTGATTTATCTTTCACTGCCATCTTGAGGTAGCTAGCTTTAGCATATCCTTCGACGAGGGTGGAGTGACTACTGTGTACTGAATTTTGGTGTTCAATGTGCTTCCGTCGATAAGGGGCAGTTAGGTACTCCGACTCTTCAGAAAAAATTCTTTCGAATACCGTAGGCTGCAATAGCACATACGAGGACCTTGAGAGGAAAATTAGAACGAATCCATTACTGAGTTACCCGTTCCAAAGGCCAAGACCATATGGAAACACTTTGGACTTTGTTTTTGAAACGGAGAACTTCCATACAAAAACAGGACAGGCACGCCTACGAGGCTACGACCTCTCATCTCTGCTTTGTTATTTCTCCCGGCATATTTTCTGGCACCCTCCTAACAACGGTCAAATGTTTTCCGGCCACGAGTCAGAGCAGCCATGATTATCCGGTGCACCGAAGCCCAACCGGGATTCCCAATCGGCACAGCTCGTGTCGCGAATTGTAGGTAGAGCCCCTTTTAGCCTGTCCGCCCATCGCGAGTCCGAGACAGAATTATAATCCGCCCAGCCTTTCCTTTCCCTGTGCTCCCTTTTTCTTTGCACGAATTGTTCATGCAGTTTCGACTTGCCTGTTCTAACCCTGGTTATTACCTCAATCACTATGGCACTGCTGTACCCACACTCAACTTCCGCTTGAGATCCTTCAGCCAACCACTAACGGCGTACCACCAATGGCCTAAGCCGCTACGGGACCATGGGCGTCCCAAGTCAAAGAGTTGTTTCGTGCATGACAGCCGCAATTACATGGGAGCACATGAGCCAAGCAGATGCGCGCCCGTATAGCACGGAACGGCGCGCAGAATATGCCCGGGCTGCGGTAATCTTCAACACCGTCCTCCGGCCGCTGGATTGGCCGGAGAAAAGCTTATCGCCGGCGAGGACGGCCTGTGCTTTGCTGTACTCGTCAGGAGTAGCCACGGCCGGTTGGTTTGTATTTATGGCGGGAGATTCGCAGCACGGAGACGCCATCCGCCCCCGGGTCCCGCGAACGGGTGCAACGGACATTCTGCCGTGAAGCAGCACATTACACAGAATCCGTCCGTGCCGCGGCCTGGCGAGAGCGAGACAGCACCACCCGTGCTGCGGCCGTGCTCGGCCAGCTGATCGAGCCAAGTCAACCTCGCGTCGAGCACGGCACCAGGGTACACAACACACGGCAGTCACGCGTCAGATCGGCAGCAAGGGGCCAAAGCTACAGCCGCGTCCGGTTCGGGTCTGCTACAGTTTTGGTTAGGGCACAGCACGGTGCAGGTGGTGCAACAGAACTCCGCCTTCGGCGTCTTCCCAGCTCCTACCAGTAATTCAGTAAATACAATCCGGTACTCCTGCAGTCCTCTTTTAGGAAAAGCCATCATGTACAACAAGCTCCTACAATCCTACTGCTACAGTGCTACTGCTGCTAGTATCTTTCTGGTCCAGTAAGCTGTACAAGAGACGGATGTCTAAATGCTAAGTGAACATCAGCGCCTGCCGTCTAACAGCATTCTGCTTCGTTTTCTGCCGGTTAAACGCGGGCAATTAGTGTCCAAATGCGGGTTAATCAACGTTGCTTCGGTTGTGGCAGCAACGATGTGAAATTGTGAGTGAAACGTCTGAGCGACGGGCATGAGGGGACACCTCCTCCCTCCGGCTTTGTTTGGAAAGTAGAGCGTTGGAGAGTTTTGAGGGGATTGAAGTGGATTAAGTGAGATTTTGATTTGTAGGGGAAATTGCTCCACTTCAAACCCCTCCAATTCATTCCAATCCTGAAGCGACTCTCAAGGTAAAGGCTTTTGCTATAGCACCTGACTTGCCGCCATCTGCAGAGCATGACAGTGGCGCGTTAAGAAGGGAGAAGACACAGTTTCAAATAGTAGCACTTATGAAAGAGTAAAATCATGTTTGACTATATGTTAAAGAAATCCGAGCTTTCCGTACACGCAAATGCTGGCGTGCCGTGTGCGCCGGGGACTGGGGCATAGCAGGTGGAACAGTATACCTTTTGTTGACAGATCTTTGACAGTGCTTCTACATGGAAATTTTGTAGCTCTTCAAGCACTTTAACATCCAGGCCCCTGAGGTCCTCTCCCTGAAAAGCAAAATCGATAAATTTCAGTACATTCCGTCAAGTCACTCAAGGCATGGCAAGCTGCCAGAGAGATTTTAGATCGCAAACGTAGATCTATCATCTTCCCAACTGAAAAATTAATGCAACGATAAAAAGATCATAATCACCTTCAATCTGGACACGACGCTTTCCAATTCCTTGCAGCGCCTTCTTTCAAAATTGTAAGCAGCTCTCGCTTCTTCAATGGTA
Organism: Echinochloa crus-galli; assembly: GCA_900205405.1. NCBI lineage: Eukaryota > Viridiplantae > Streptophyta > Magnoliopsida > Poales > Poaceae > Echinochloa > Echinochloa crus-galli. The sequence continues at coordinate 3,263,404 of OAMR01000044.1, forward strand.
CTGAGGCCATCCCAGCTCCCATTATCTGAAGCTTGCATTTCAGTCTTAGATGAGTGGAAGCCGTTTTGCTTTGCTTTGAATTCAAACACATCCTCTTGAGAGCTTTCTTTCTTTATATTTGAAACAAGGACCCACATACTTGCCAGTTCATTTTCCAACTCATGCTCGCGGCTTTTTGCATCGTCAATTATCTTTAGAAGCTCACTCTCTCTTCGGTCCTTCTGAGATAGTGTGTCCTCTAACACAGCCTCCCTCTGACAACTAGAAACCAGCTCTTTCTGCAACTCTTCCACTAGGATCCCGTTCTCATGATCACGCCGTTTTGTGTCATTACTCCTTGAAACTGATGCAGTTTGCTCTTTTGCCACAGCTAAGTCCGCGTTCAGCTTTGCATTTTCGTAAGATAGCCTGGTGACTTCTTCTGCCAAATTCTTTAGCTCAACTGCAGCAGCAGATGCCAATTCTTTAGCATAGGATGATTCCTCGGCCAGCTTTTGACTGTGAATTTCCAGTCCATCCTTCTCTTCCACCAACCTCAGGTTTTCTTGCTTCAAACTTTCGATTTCTGAAGCCTGCAG
>OAMR01000044.1:3272198-3290584 GCA_900205405.1 Echinochloa crus-galli
AAGAAATCCGAGCTTTCCGTACACGCAAATGCTGGCGTGCCGTGTGCGCAGGGGACTGGGGGATAGCAGGTGGACCAGTATACCTTTTGTTGACAGATCTTTGACAGTGCTTCTACATGGAAATTTTGTAGCTCTTCAAGCACTTTAACATCCAGGCCCCTGAGGTCCTCTCCCTGAAAAGCAAAATCCATAAATTTCAGTACATCCCGTCAAGTCGCTCAAGGCAAGGCAAGCTGCCAGAGAGATTTTAGATCGCAAACGTAGATCTATCATCTTCCCAACTGAAAAATTAATGCAACGATAAAAAGATAATAATCACCTTCAATCTGGACACGACGCTTTCCAATTCCTTGCAGCGCCTTCTTTCAAAATTGTAAGCAGCTCTCGCTTCTTCAATGGTACTGAGGCCATCCCAGCTCCCATTATCTGAAGCTTGCATTTCAGTCTTAGATGAGTGGAAGCCGTTTTGCTTTGCTTTGAATTCAAACACATCCTCTTGAGAGCTTTCTTTCTTTATATTTGAAACAAGGACCCACATACTTGCCAGTTCATTTTCCAACTCATGCTCGCGGCTTTTTGCATCGTCAATTATCTTTAGAAGCTCACTCTCTCTTCGGTCCTTCTGAGATAGTGTGTCCTCTAACACAGCCTCCCTCTGACAACTAGAAACCAGCTCTTTCTGCAACTCTTCCACTAGGATCCCGTTCTCATGATCACGCCGTTTTGTGTCATTACTCCTTGAAACTGATGCAGTTTGCTCTTTTGCCACAGCTAAGTCCGCGTTCAGCTTTGCATTTTCGTAAGATAGCCTGGTGACTTCTTCTGCCAAATTCTTTAGCTCAACTGCAGCAGCAGATGCCAATTCTTTAGCATAGGATGATTCCTCGGCCAGCTTTTGACTGTGAATTTCCAGTCCATCCTTCTCTTCCGCCAACCTCAGGTTTTCTTGCTTCAAACTTTCGATTTCTGAAGCCTGCAGCTCATTTTTAAGTTTTAATTGGCATATCATAAAAAAAGAAGATAAAGCAGGTGAACTAAAATGGAAGATTATGACTTAGGGGCATATGCTCTTTACCTGCTTGAGCACTTGAGATATTAATCCTGACTCATTTCCTTCAGTTGTTCTAGAGGGCATATTTGCATGGTTTGAAATTTCATTTGCATTATCCCTAGTATCAGTGCTTGCCGTTGATGGTTCACTAGACTGCACACTGGCAAAACTATCCTCGCTTTTGGCAGCCTTCAAGCTACTGATTTCTTGCCTCAATTGTGCAACCATTTCTTGGAGTTCTGAATTTTCTGTTACCTGTTTGACCAAGAAAATGGAATCAGATTAATCTATTGAAGATTGAAAAGATTTATGACCCCACCTGGTGCTCACCTTAGTTTGTAGCTGGTCTTGAAGAATTCTATTATCTGCAGACATAATCTATAGAAACCACCCAGCCAGAAAGAAAACAGTAATTAGTCCAGCATAAATTTCAACAAAAACAAAACGATAGTAGCTGATGGAGTGACTATGGACAAACCTCCAGTTCAAATGTCTTCTCGCTCAACTGTGTGCTCAGCTTTGTAAAGGTCTGTGAGAAGATCAGATTACATGAAATCTTCAGATCATTGATATGGCCATCAAAAAGAAAAATATTCTAGCATGTGGGACTGGCTCGCAGATTAGCAATTAAAACAATTAAAAAAAATGTCTTCTCCACCAACGGGGCAAAATATAACCATAATATGCCCACTGATAACTGATAGAAAGTTGCTATTAAATCAAATTAAGATCAAGTTAGACTTTAGCTCATCAAACTGTAGCCATTTCATGACCTGGGATAACTCAGTCTTAGTTGCTGGGTCTTCCGTAGTTTCAAGTGATTGAACCATCCGCTGCTCTAGCAAATGTATATGTGATTTCTTTTCGGTGATTTCGTCCTTCAACTTTGCAATTTGCTCCTGCGATAAAACAAATAAAGGGAAAAGATAATTCATAATAATACACCAAAACTGCTTAACTGGTTACAGAGGGACAATCAGAAAATTACCTGAATTTGAGAATCATCAGGGTTGTTGGCTGCTTGCTCTGACAGCCTTTTGAGTGAGCTTGTACAAAGGGCAACCTCCCCAGCCAGCATTTTGACCTGCTCTTGTAGAAGGTCTATTTGATCCACAATGGTTGTTCCACTCTAAAAATGAGATGAGGCTGTCAGTGTCAATGAATGTAGCAAATATCCACCAAAACAGTACAGTTAGAAAAGACGTGAAAACCAAAGAAACATGATTGAACGTCATATTAGCAAAGAAAGTATGACCATGCTGCTCCTGGGCCTCCTGGCCAGAGAAGGTAACCGGGCGAAGAAAAATATGGACTAGGGAATACAATAAAAATTTCAGAGCCAGCATGAAATCAAACATTCAAACTCCATCATAACTTCAAACTTGAATCTGTTCTTTTACCTACTATAGTCTGATATTACATTATCCTTTGATGGGCAGCAAAGGTTCCTCAGGGCCCATTGTCCTCAGGATTCCCATAAGCAATATGGCCCAGAGAAGTGCTACTTCAATTATATTACATAGTCTGCCAGCTAAAGTTGCTTGTTCGGAACTAAAGATAAGGATATGCATGCACAGGGATGCGGAAGCAGGGAGAAAAATGGAAATAGAAAATAAGAGTAATTGAGTAAACATAGAAATTCAACTCACTGGCAGAGGGTGACGTGCTCTGGGTGCAGCACTAAATAAGTCCCCAGCTTGAGTCCTTTCAAGAAAAGAATCAGCAAGTGTCGAGTCCTCTCCTTTCCTAGTCATAGATTTCCTTCGGCCATCCTTCAGGTCAAGCAAGTTTTTTTGTTGCAATGATTTAGAACAGGAAGGTGAGCCACTAGCAGTGCTATCACCATCCACACTGGATGATAACCCTGATAGTTGGTCGGACTTCTGCATAATTTAATATACATTACTAATGCATACAATCCATATAGCTTAACTGTCTTTCTTCATGCTATCCATAATCCTTTATCCACATAAAAATACCTTTAATTTGAACCAACCAAGCATTCCACGTTTACGATTCCTTCTGTCGAACCTGGCTGGCTCATCAGGATTGTTCAAATCATGTTTCCCTTCAAGTGAAAGCTCTGAATCAAGGCTAATATCATCATCATCTGCGAAGTATTCCCTCTTTCGATCGGGCAGATACACAAGCTGCAATTGAAACGGTATAAGAACAATAGGTACATTGCAATACCCCCCAAAAAAATCATATTACCTCAGGCACCATATGTCATAAATAATTACACACAGGATTAATAAGGTCCCAAAGGCACCTTAGTGTTATAGCATATTGCAAGTCCAGTAGCAAATGACTATTCTTTTGCACACATCAACTAAAAGGAAAATGATACATATTGCTAGTCAGAAAGAAATCAGTTTTGGTGGGGTGGAGGTATCTCACAATGTTATGTGCTACCAGTAAGAAAGAAATCCTCAACTAGGTAGCAATTAATCAGTTTCAATAAGAAAAACAACATACCATAGTATCCACAGAAACAAGGGATTAAAGTGGACCCTATGCTACTGTTCCACACTTGGATTATATTTCAGTTTCTACTTTCTAGTGCACGGTATTACTAAGTTCCATCTACTGTCAGAGTTGGATTAAGAGAACAAAATGCCGCAACCAAACAAAACAAAGAGGGGTCAAACCTCATCTTCCCCAAATGAATGTCGTCGACGGAGGTTAGTCTTTCCTGAAACATTTGAGGATATCGAACTTTTGGTTGATACCAATATTAATTTTGTTAGCCTCTGAATTCTACCCATCAGTGCTGCTTTTGCTTCCTCTTCCTGTTCTAGCCTGGATTGAAGTTTGACTTGCCCAGCTTCAAGCTATCGCACAAATAGAATGCAAAGAAATAGATTAGTCTAATTCTATTGAAATATGACCAATAAATCTTGTCCACAGGGAAAAAGGTTCATTTGTTCTACCTGGATGTTATCAGGCAGGCATGCCAATATTTAATAAAATGAACTAATTAACATGTACTAAACATCATATATTTAAAAATGGAGGGAGTAACATATAAGCATGTAATGTAAGATACAAGCAAAAAAGACTCATGGAATGAATTTCTCATCTGCATGTTCTTAGAGTTGTAGAAATAGTTTCCAGGGATAGAGATTTCACCAAAAGTTTGAATAAGATGAAAAGCAAACCTGGAGTTTTAGATTAACAAGATCCTCTTGGTCCGTAGGTAGAATACACCCATTGCCCATTATACCACGTCTCAATTGCTGCAGCTCTTCTTTCAGGCAGGATATCTCCTTTTGGTACTTCTTTATCAAGGACTTCTCATCTATTATCTGTAAAGGAAAATACATCGACATTAGTAACAAGAGCAGTACTGTAGAAGACATGGATTACAGAATAAGTGATTATTACCTTATTTTGAGAAGCTTTTATTTCAACATGCTTGCTCCTGTGGGCGAATTTTAATGTGTTATGTGTCTCCTCGCTGTTGCTGGATGCAGGGGTAACTGTGCAAATAAGCTGCAAAAGAAGGATAAGCCTTACAACATAGCAACATAGGCTGCCCTATGCATGTGGAAAAACATTTATGTGGACATATTTTCCAAGAACCAAAAGAAAAGCATAAAGACAACAAGAAGGGGTTTTAGTGCAGCAAGATAGAAAAAAACAGAGTATTTCATATAAGAACTACTCACAGATATGCGCCCGTGTCCGCTAAGAGAAGACTGAAGTAAGCGTGTGAGTTTTGAGTCTCTATAGGGAATATGAGTGGCCTTACCATCAGTAAGTTTAGAAATTACCTGCAAGGAAAATAGTGGCAATTTTACCAAGAGAAGAACAACCAAAATAAATGAACAAAAAAATATGACCATTTTCCAAGTATCCCTCCCTACTTAGCCAGTCATATTTTAGGACTAACTAAATCTAAGTTCACATAACCGCAGATTATGAGCCATGTGCTGATCTGCCGCTCAACTATACCACCAGTTTATCTCAATGACAACCAGACCTTACATGTCATTGACTAGTCTGATAGCACGAATGGTATGAATACACGAACAATAAGTCATGTATCAATACGGTCATCTATACGGTCCGTGAAGTTAATATTTTCTATATGTATTGATAAGTCATGTTTTTTTCGAATACGCGCAATAAGTCATAGTAATAAGACAAATCATTAGCAATATAGGATACTTACAGTTCCAAGGGTGAGCAGACTCTTGTTTATGTATGAACCTTCTTTGCGCCGTAAACCAGTTGTTTCAGTCTTGGAACTCTCAGACCCAGCAAGATCAATCAAGTTCTGACCAAAGGGTATAAAGGAATATCTATTAGGAATACAAGGAAAGCTGGGGGAAACACCACACCCATAACAAGGGGGGTGACCTCTTGTATATATAGCCAATATGGCTTGGAGTACAAGAATACAATCATGTATACATAGTAAGCCTATCAGCTATACAAGGAAAGCTATATCAATATGATCAGCTATACAATATTCCTAATAATATCATAAGAGCACTTAGATATATATCCAGAAATTCTAACCAAGCTACTGTGTGCTAAATGCCAAGGGATACAAATTAATTGTAACTTGTAAGAGAATGAAAACTATAAGCATACTCCAGGAGAGGAATTACCAACTGAGATAACTTGACTTCTTCTGCTGCATCACTTTCACCAGAGGGACTACTCTCAATGGTCTGCAGTTGCGTTGTGACATATAAGTATAACAAGTCTACCTGATTTAACTGCTACAAGTTAATTAGCCTAGCCTTATCAAACAAGCTTAGAATGGGAAAACAACAGAGTTTGAGATCCAATTAGTCATGTTATCTGACCGTGTGACAATTAATAGTTTTTCGCAGGCTTAACAAGTATTAGCTGCATAGTTTTAAAGGCGTCGCCTAGGCGGTGAGGCGGACCCAGCTCGCCTTGGGGAACAGTTACACCTTGTTGCCTAGGCAATAAGGTGTTCGCAGAATTCTTGGGTCGCCTTACCACCTTTGAAACATGGTAGCTGTACATATTATCTAGAGTAAATGGCACAAGTCATTAAACTTTGCATGGTGAATTCAAGTAAGGCCATGAATTTGTTTCAGTTAACTACCACACGTTAACCTATAATGCAGGTTTCATGAACCAAAAAAAGAAGAGGCGGTAGTACCAATGTGAAGATAGTGTGGCTCCTACTGCTGACAAGGTTGAAGTTGTTTGATCCAACATGCCTGTGCTCTGAAAGAAAGCAGTGGCATCGATAATTCAGAACGATACCCCACTGTGTACAAATTAACGTTGAAGGAATTGCCCAAACACATGCTCACGTACTTGGATACAGGCACAAGCATTATGCATGTTTGAATTTTGTATTAAAGAAACTATAGAAGTATGAAACTAAGTGTGTTATGTTCCAGGGGAAACACCATTAAAATAATTGTGGACAATACAAGAGAGATAATTTCAATGGAAATACCATGTTGGACCCTGATCAAAACATGTGTACATTAACAAAGTCAACCTCATAGAAACTGAGATTCCTTGGATGCAGTTGTGATAATTTGAGAGAGAGCATTGAGTTTCATGTCCCACCAGTATACCAGAAGCTTAGATTATTGAGGAAAGTGGACGCTGCACTTGAACTTGACTAAAACATACAATCTCCACCCCCTTTTTTATTTTTAAAATTGCATCAGCCAGGTTTCGAACTTAGATCTCTTAGATTTAATACAATATGGGGACTCATAAACCAAACCAATTCACCCAAAGGCTCAATCTATTGAAGAGTGGTCGGCTGTATACCTCACCATAAAGAAAAAACCATATCCTCTATAGATAGAAACAAATACCTTCTCCAGTTGCTATTAGAGAGAGTGCATGTGCAGGTGATAAAACAACCTCTTCTTTAATCCCTTCCACATAAGTTCCCTAAATGATCAGACCAATAGAACAAATAAGGGTACAAATAATTTCAGCCAATAAAGGATCCAACTAATGGACAAGATTATCTTTCTCAAAAAGATGAGAAAAAGGGCCCAGCCGATTGACAAAATAAACCAAGAGCAGATAAGTAACCAATATGGAACAATTCATATCAATGAAGTACAAGCAATCCATGCAGTTTAGCTTTTTGTGCTGTATAAAATTGAATGGACATGACTGAGTAATTACAAAATAGATTTTAATAAATACCAATACACAGGTACCTGTGCATCTTCTCGGATTCTGAGATTCTGTCCCGTTGGATCAAGTAAATCGTTGATAACCTACAAAGTTATAAAGATAAAACCAAGCTTGTGAACAAGTACCGCACAGTTTCACGATTGAGTTCTGAATAGATTCATTTTGACCCTTGGATGTCATATGTTTACTTGTATGCAGTTCAAGTTGAATCATAACATCAAAATCCTTTCATACCAATTGCATCATAATCAGGACTAACATGGGAATTATGATCAAGTCATAATATATGTATATGAATAGGAAATAAACTGGCATCCAGGATGTACCCTGTGTATGCAATCAAAGATTCATATGGAGATGAAATTGCAATTGGTCTTGGTGTTGCTATACAATAGCAAGCAAATGCACGGCTTGAAAAGAGAAATCACCTCATTGTAAATTTCAAGATATGAGACTCGCAGAAGAAACTCTCGTCCAGGTGTCTGATGTCAACAAAAGAGATGACAATGTCATGCTGGCCTTTTTTTTAGGCAAACAGTGGGACAAAAATGAGGAAATTACATCTTGAATAATGCTGAATACATCCTTCACTGCCAATGGAATAATTCCAGGTGACTTCTGTTCTCCCTGCAACAATAATCCAAGTTTTCCATGAAAGGAAGTTCATCATTGAAGACTAGTAAATTCTTCATGCCAGAACTTTTAGCATGTGAAAATTGAGTTTCTTTAGCTTGGTGTCATAAGAAGATGATGATGAGCGATATATATACTGGCAGAACACGTGAGTACATAGAAGACCATCGCCAGAGGCATTAAAGATGGTAGATGCATAGGTATACGTATAACACTGAAGCAGAAACTTACATGCATGGTGTGAGTTTTCCCACTGCTAGTTACACCATATGCAAACACAGTGCCTGTAAGGAACAGAGAAATTTTAGGAAACTGAATACATCTCAAAGTACATATGCTATCTCCAGTAAGGTTTACTTGTCTTTTAGGTCATTGTTACCATCTCCAACAGACATATTTGATAATTATTACTCTTTCTAAGTATATGTTTAAACAAAATTAATTTTCCATGTAATGGAGTTATGTACTATTATAAGCAGTACCAGTCAAAGTTCTATAATGTTGAGCACACATGTTCTAGGACATCTATTTTGGACCAGAGGTAGTAAGCAGTCCTAATCAAAAGCAGAGGTGGCAATGAAAAAAAGAAGCATGCACACCAACAGCTAGCAATGAAAAGAAGAAGCATGCACACCAACAGCTAGCAATGAAAAGAAGCATGCACACCAACAACTATCTATGTCAAATTTCATGATCAAAGAACAGGTAACACTTCAAAGTATATAAGTGCAGTAGGGGGCTTTCCCCCAGAAAAAGGATCAACGAGAAGGGCCATTGACCCTACCAATCTGCATTCTGCAATAGACCCTTTTTGCATAGTTTATAACTTGAATCTGTGGTCTACAAAGCTCTGTCTTCTGACATGTGGCCATCATAGGAACTGACTATCCAATATTTTGTCCCACTCAAAATTCCAACAGGCGTGTAATAACTAACAACAGTTCCAGTTTCACAACTAATTAAGATCATAGTTAGAAAAATCAAGAGAGCTGAAAAAGGATACATACCATTGATTCCTTGCATGGCACCACTTACAACATGCTGAGCAGCAACATCATATACATGCCGAGTTGTAGTAGCAGGGCCAAAAACTTTATCTGCAAAAGAGAAAAACGCAAAGGATCATATGGTTTGGTAAACACTAGTATACTACAAACCTGGTGAATATCTCTGTAACTGCAACATAAAGCTTATCTCTGACTTAAGTTTATTTTTTCTGGAACATGAATTTCCATCCTCTAAAGAAATAGCATTAACCACACAGTTATTTACCATTTATTGAAACTTCTACGGTAAAGCATGAAGATCTTACCATGCTATTGATTTCATATGCTATACAGAATGACTGATCAACAAAGCGACAAATAGTACAGAGCAGAAATCTGATTCTCTTCATTGATTATGATGCTGTCCCTAGAGAATATTTTGAACTTTTGGCCTCTCCGCTCTACTGTGACAATGTATCAACATTCACATCCCCAGTATACCCCGGAAAAGGAATTCGATCTTCTACTGCCAGTCCATTACCAAACATGCCACAACCCCATTACTACCCTTATTCGTCAGGTACCTAGTAGGACTCCTCAACCAATTTTATCCCCTTTTGGGCAAACAGGTATATTTCCTTCACATCACCAAATGTTCCACAATGTAGTATCACAAAGTATTGAGGCCAAGAGTACTCACCGAAAGCATAGGCAATGCTGGGGTTGTACTCGTTGCGCACCATGTTGTCACCGTCCGCATACCACGCCACCTCGTCCCCCTTGTTGATCTCTCTAGGACTACAACACAAAACACAAAAATGCATGAGACGAACACCAGCTCAGAGCCCACAAAATCCAAAATCAGGCTTCCAACCACGGCACACGGCATTAAAGCGCGCAAACAATAGTAAAAGCACACCTGAGGGGCCGGAAGCGGACGGTGACCATGATGTTCTCCTTGGCATTGGCCGCGTCCACGAGCGGCGCCCTCCCCGCGGCGCGCGAGGAGACCGACGATGGCGTGGTGGGGCGCGCGGAGGCGGTAGAGGACGGCGTGGCGGGGCGCGCCGAGGACGCCGGGGTGGTGGGGCGCGCGAACGCGGCGGATGGGGTGGCGGGGCGGCCGCCGGAGGTCGACGACGGGGTGGTGGGCCGCGCGGAGGCGGTAGAGGAGGGGGTAGACGGGCGGCCACCCGACGAGGTCCTCGACGGCGGAGGAGGCGCCGCCGCCGCCGCCGGTGCCGAGCGGCGGGATCGGAATGGGGAGATACTGGAGCGCGTCGACCTCGACGACGACATTGCCGCGCCGCGGCGGTGGAGATTGGAGCGGAGCCGGGCTCGGGGCGGGGGACTAGGGTTTTTGGGAGGGAAGAGGCGAGCACGAGCCCGCGGCGTGGGGATGGAGAGGGGAGCTCGTGGGATTGCTTTGGAGGGTCGTCGTCGTCTTCCTCCGAGGCGCTCGGGTGCCGCCTTTTTGGTGTTTTGGTCTAAAGCTCTGAAGTTTTCTGGGGTTTTGGACCACCGGAGGTGAGATCACCGCGGCCCCTTGATGGCAATGGCTCGCTGACCAACTGTGTTTAGATGTGAATGTGATGATTTCAATCTCTTGGTGTCCTATCCTTAATTTTATATTCAAATTGACTAAAGCTTGAGTCAATGGCCATTCTCTTGAAGATTTAGGATAAGAGTGACTCTACTATTTTGGGGAAGCTTAATGGATTTTCCATCTATATTAAACCTAGAGGAGACATAGGGTCCGATTGGTTGATGTATGACCCTGGCCTGGCTCGCATCCATGGAACCAGGCTCCCGTGAGCCAAGTTGAGTGCATGCAAATTTGTAAGTTTGGTTGTCTGTACGTGTCCAGCCTGGTTGAGAAGAGAGGATGTTTGGTTACCTGTATGTATCAGATCGCATGAGATAAGATTAGCAAAAATAAATAATTTTATAATGTTTAACTTATTAAGTTGTGTTTTAGTGGCTTTATTTTACCTTTACAAATCTTAATACAATTTAAAATATATTAATATTGTTTAATATATGATAATTATATGCTAATAACATCATTATAGTGCGCTAATCCCGGCTCCCGCGAGCCAGGCCCGCTAGAAACGGCCGATTCCCACGTTTCCAGCGAGCCTGGCTGGGACGGGTACGGCTGCATGCATGAGGCCCAGCCGCTGCCCAGGCATCCAATCATCGTCGGCATGCATCGTCGGCATGCATGCGGCGAGCCTGGCTGGGGGCAGATACACCCGACCAATCGGACCCATATTGGAGTGATGCCAACCTAGGAGGACAATGGAGATATTGTTAGCCATGGAACTATGGAAGGTGGGAAGCATAAGACAGTTCATTATGGATAGCTAAGATACGAACGAGTACAAATGGTTATGTTTAGCAATTGATTTTGTGGAATGGTGAGAAAACTTTTGAAAGACGGAAGGATGAAAGGGAGACAAGGGAGCGAGAAACACACATAGCAAATGTAGAGAGAGAAAAAGAACCTGGAGATAATGAAAGGACGAGACCATCAGGTTAAAATTAAATAGCCACTAAACATCTAGGATCGAGTGAAAGAACAAGGCATAGAATTTAGTATCTCTCATCGTCCTATGCACAAGGTGCATGGTTGTGATTCTACCTGTTTTGCAATGGATCCAGTTCTTGATGGAAGTAGAACGATAATAGTAAAATGTGCACACAAATTTTTCAGAAAAAAGTGCACACCAAACACAAAACGGAAAACAAGGGACGACTCATTGGTTGGTGTTAGGATTAAAAGACCTCCACTCTGGTCCATGTATGTTCAAGGTCATATGACATAACTCGTCCTGTTCGTTTGGCTGGTGGCTGGCGCTGGTTTTTGCTGAGAGAAAAACACTGCTGGCTGGTTGGTGGCTGGTGGCTGGCGCTGGTTTTCGCTGAGAGAAAAACACTGTTGACTCGCTAGAAACAATCCAAGCGAATTAGATACCTTTAGAAAGGTGTGTTAGTACCGTTTGTTTGAAAGAAAAAAGTGTTAGCAATGCTAAGTAACGGACTGCACAAGTAATCGTATCTCTGTAGAAAAGAGGAGTAAAGCGCTTGGGGCATTTGGGCGGGAAGGGACGGTAGTTGCCGCTAGGATCACCGGTAAAGTGACCGGACACAAACTAGTCGCGCTTGCGCCACTGAGCGCGCCGTTGGTGCCCGGCACGTGGCGTGCACGTGACGCTGATCAGAGTTAATGACGGGCTTGTTGCCGTGGCCTATCAGCAGCGTCTACTATACTCCGTGTGTCTCGGCGTCTCGCTACGCCGCTGTCCTAATCCTAATGATGTCTCATTGTCCAGCTCTGTTCCACCGAAGTGGTGGGCGCCCACCGGCCAGTCGGTCCAACCGAGCGATCCAAAATTCCAAATCCAGGCCGCGCGGCCCGAGCTGGTGGACCGGGTCCGTCCGTGGCCAAGTGGCCCAGCGATGCTTTAAAGATTCTCCCGCTGCCTGTGACGACAAATCCGGGAGCATGGCCAGATGAAAAATTACTCCTGCCTGTGTTGGGCTGGGAAGCACTGGGCAGCTGCAACAGAGCTGGGTCCAGGAAGGCCTTGTTTAGATGTTGAAATTGAGGGTGTGAATTTAGGAATACGATGTCACATCATAATCACTGCATCACTGTAGCATTTCATTTGTATGTGCGAAAAATTATCCAAAAATTGATTAATTAGGCTCAAAATGTTCGTCTCACATAGTACAACAAAACTATGCAATTAATTTTTGATTTCATCTACATTTAGTACTCCATGCATGTTATGACATTTTGATGTGACGAGAAATCTTCTTTTTCATAGTGAATTTGGGAGTTTTTTTTTGGAACTAAACAAGGCCGAAGTTTTTAAGTGCTCCAGAATCCAGATCTACTGTTATCTGCAGCTGTAACCCCGTGCAAGAGGAACGGAGCAGAGTCTCATGTTGCTACTTGCTAATAGAAAATTGACAGTACATGCAAAGCATCATGTGAAAGACAAATGAAACAGCAGATCAGATAGCTCTATCACACAAAGGCTCTGAAATTTATGCGGTGTCAGTTCTTTTGTTCCATTATTTCCAAGCTCGGTTCCAACATCAAGATAAATTGAAAATCTCCATCCATCATCGTGAAAAGAAGGGGCCGCTCCATCTTGTACGAGGAGCAGTAAATTGTATGTTTTCTCTTTGATCCTGCAAGAGGCAGTAACCGAGTTATTTTATCTTTTGTAGAGGGCTAAATGGACTGATGGCTTCTTCATTTTACCAAACGCTATAGAGAACCTTTTCTAGGAGAGTATTTGCCTGCTTCACGGGCTCTAGTTCAGGTGCAGCACTAATCATCCAAAGAGAATCCCTGCAGGATCAATTTGAGTAAATATTGTTATGATTGGCCCAGCATGCTGGGGGAAAAAGAATATCAGCAACTGTTTTGTTGGAATAAGCTAGTCACCTACCAAACACGAAGCACCAGCTGAAATTTGCCATTTAAAGAAACCGCAAATGAAAAGAAGGGCCTTAGGGGGAAAACAGTTAAATGCTAACACTGACCTGTGAAGGATTGAACTTTGCACCCAGATTGCTCAGTTTAGCATGGGCCTCAGCATAGTCTTTAAAGAATGTATCTTGGTCCTCTGCGTATTTCTCTGCGTAGACCTGATTGTGTTGTAAACTCTCAGATATTAAGTTCAATGATTATTTCATAGGACACCAACATCATACAGTTGAACATCAAAGATCACCTTGAACGCTGGGTCCTCAAATAAAGCAGCATCTGTAGGTAGGACCAGAAGATCTTGATCTCTTTTCTCTTTGATCTCCTGAAATATCGCTCCAAGATCAGATCCGATAAAACACAGATTAATATTTCAGTATATAATATGTGGCAAAAGACATGTACCTTGAAGTAACTGTTATCAAATTTCAGCCACTCAGCTGTCCATGATTGCCCACCAGGTGCACCAGGACCATTTTTCTGTAAAAGTTGCACCACAAGGTAGATGGATTCAAGATTGGTCCAGCGAAATTTATTCACATACACAATGCAGCACGTTTGACTTCATATGTCCAGATAATATCAATGGGTTGGAGACGATTTTATATCTAAACCATGTGAGTAAATTTAGATCCTTTAATTAGAATAGAAAGGTCAGATGAAAAAAGACCAAGAGATAATACATGACACGCATAACTAGTCAGACAAAAGCATTCAAGAGAGTCTAAAGACAATTCTAAGAGCTGTGCAGGCACAATGTAGTACAGTATGTACCAAAGCATTGAAAACCGGTGACGTTCTCTTACTGGAAAATTATAAAATGCAATGCAATCACTAATCAGATACAGTGGATGGAACCAATCATGCTCAAAAACAGACTTCCTGCGGAAAATAACTGATGTTCCTGTTTTGCAACACAAAGAAGATAGGAACATACAGTGTATTTTGTCTCTGGTTTTCCCCAGCCACTCCGTTCAGGCCTGGACCTTCCAAGTGTATGTGCTCCAGACAAGGCAACAATTTCCTACAGAGTACAGACACAGGATTCAAATTCCAAAGACGGCTCAAAAGGTCAATTAGAAGCACATGTGAAATGGGTTATGTGGCATCATCTGCACACCTTGTCATCAAGGCCCATTCTGTAGAATACCTCCCTCAAATGGTCAGCAGGTGAACTTGGGCCAGCATCTGTGAAACACAAAATAAAGGAGAATGGAAGAGTTGGCAGGCATCAGACTAATGGTTTTTTTTTTTGGGCCAATTGCATAACTGCCCTCGTTTTCATCTTCAATTACACGTTTACCCCTCTTTTTTTTCACTTTGCATGTTTGCCCCCGTTTTTTGAATTTGAGTCCTCCGGTTGCCCCTACTCTGTGAAGAAAACTTAACAGTGTTAACTAAAAGCTAACAAGACATGTATGCCCTTGGCATATATTCCACGGAAATGTGTAAATATGGATCTATTTTGGATAATATGTCTATTATATTGTGAGATCATATAATTGGTCTATTATGACAAATATAACATTTTCTTTTGCATGCATCGTATAGTACATCAGAGCAAGACTTAGGCATTTGGACCGGCATGCTGTGGATGAGGCAGGGGTGAATTAGTCATTTCCTCTTGTTTTCTCTTTTCTGTTCTATTTTTCTTTTCACCTTTAATCGATTCAAGTCACAGCGTTAAGAAAGAGGGGCAGACGGAAGGCTCAGATTAAAAAAAGAGGGGCAAACATGCAAAGTCAGAAAAGGAGGGGCAAACATAGAGTTAGAGCCCAAAATAAGGGCAGATATGCAATTATCCCTTTTTTTTAGGGCACCAGACTAATGGGATTGAGTAACATGCTGGCGCATCTATTCCCATCTACATAAGAATGGTTTTGACATTCTGGAAATGGGAAATATACTTAATAAGTATCCTTAACTGTTAACTCTACCCTACAAACTAATAATGGGCATTAGTACTGAATGCAGAACACTGCAAAGTCAAATGAAGAGATCTACTAACCAGGAAGCTTCCCCTCAGGCGGGCACTGCTCAGGTCCTGTAACATCAACCCGTCCGTATTTCATTGGAATCTTTGGGCCACCAGCTTCCTGGAGTGAGATTGACTAGGATTTAACATGGCAGTAATATAAAATAACTAGATACTTCGATGGGGGAAAAGGTCAGACCTCAATTGCTGTAGCACTCGCCAACTGAAATAAATCAGCATAAGTGATACTCGGGTACTTGTCCTTAATTGGTTGGATAAGCTTTAGAGCATTTATCAGACCTTTGAGAATTCCAATCAAAACATTTAGTTACCCATAGTACACTTTAGAAGAAAAAAGCAATGGTACCAAGAGAAAGTCGAGTAACAGTACCAGCATTGGCACCATGTTTCAGCTCAACATCAAATCGTAAGCTTCCATTAGCTCCACCTCGTTGTGGCCACTCGTCAATATTCTTGTCATACGTACCAGAATCGTGCCATCCCAGACGAACCTTTATCAAATCAAACAAACAACAATTAATCATCTTGCATAAATGAAAGAAGCTCAAAGGTAACCTTACTCCATACATATATAGAAAGATACTAGGTCACAGACCACAGAAAATTGCATTGCATTTGGTAGGCAAATAGAAACATGCGCAGTTTCATGCAACAGTGCTTAACTGAAAAAATGTCAGTCCTGTGATACCTTTAACCTCTAAACTTAAGACAAAAACTCACATCACCATGTAAAGGTAAAATACATGAAAATAATTTGCTAATTCAAACTCTATGATGTAGTAATGACTAATGATACTATGTGATGAAGAACATTATCCAATATACGCTTCAAGATTATGTTAACGATTCTGTTCATTACATACAGACCAATCAAACCTCCCTCGTGTGTCACACCTCGTTTTACATTCGTACTGGTTGGTTTTTATCTTACATAGTACAATTTCATAACAGAGGAGCCATTCATATTGAACTTAGTTTTACCTTCCTGTAAATGGGCTAACCTTCACATACATCATAAAAAGCACATATTAAGCTCAGTGACAGGGGCAACTCCAGCATATACTCATTGGTGTCAAGTGGCAGTGTGGCACCAATGGCCTGCTAAGTAAATCTCTAAGCACCAGCATATACTCATTGGTGTTAAGTGAGAAATAAACCCGTGTTCTAGGAGGAGTTACTAACATTTTTTTTTTCGGATGCTCCTGCTCAGCAGTGAGTGCTAGATTAATGGGTAACAAGCACAAAACGCATAAATGACTACTTCGGGGTAGGCATATACAAACTTAGTCAGAGATCACTCCTACTAATTTCTCCAATGTGATATTAACATACAGACAAGTGACAGGATCATAATTCAATATCTCACTTCTTCTATTGTTGAAATGCCATTAGTCACATCCCAAATCTTGCGCAATAAATAAGGATGATGACCCGATGGGGTTTCAGAGCAAGTAAGCGTTGACAAGGGTCACCGAAAGGAACGCACCAGGATGGGGTGGCAATGGGTCGTCCTGAGAAGCTCCCTAATGTCCTCGCGGGCTGCCTTCAGCTGCGACGTGTCAGAAGCCGCCGCGCACCTCACCGCCCTCGCCTTCTGCGATCACAGACGTAAACAGTAAACACGAGTCAACAACAGCCGGTCCGCAGCGCTATTTCGATCTGCGTTTCAGGCCGCCCTGGGTCCCAACAGAACAGAGGCGATAAGGTACGGACCTGCGGGAGCCGAGAGGGCGCGGCGCGGAGGCCGACGCGCGCGCGAGCCGGCGAGGGAGAAAAGTGGTCGAATCCACCACGGCGACTCGCCTGGGTGGGTTTCGAGGGGGGTTTTGGGGTTGTTGGTGCGGGGAGCGTGCGTGCCCGGCGCTGTTTAGTTCCCATTCCATCACCAAACTTTCAAAAATTCTCTCTCTAAACTTCACTATTCACCTATTACATCAAATCTCTCTCCTTATATATAGAGTACTAAACGTGGATAAATAAAAAAAACTAGTTGGATAGTTTCGATGTACACGACGAGACGAATCTTTTAAGCCTAGTTAGGTTATGGTAGGATAATGTTTATCACAAACAAACAAAAAATGCTACAGTATCCGATGTGAAATTTTCACTTCATTTTTTCTCTTTCTCCGTGAACTAAACACCGCCAGGGTGGGAAACGGCCGCCGGCATGGGAAGGGTTGGTTGGTGGGCTGCGAGCTGGTTTGGGGACTCCGGCGGCGGAGACTTCGCGGTGTTTGGTGGCGACTGATGATGCGTCGTGCGGCGCGCCGTACTTTTTATTTTTTTGCTTTTAGGCCTTTATCCATGTTTGAACGTGAGCTACCATGAATCATGGCTCCGAGCTTAAACATCTCGGCGTCATGATGAAGCCTCCTCTGCCACCTTTTTTGCCCCGCCGGCATCTCGGCGCCAGGACTCATAGCGCCGAGATGTGTAAGCTCGGAGCCATGATTCATGGTGCCGAGCTTTGGGTGCTAACGCGGATTTCGTTTTAAAAGAGATCTAGCGTTGTGTTTAGTTAGAAAAAGAAGAAGAGGAAGTTTGGTGAAAATGTAACATCGGACACTGTAGCACTTTCCGTTTGTTTGTGGTAAACATTGTCCTACCATGACCTAACTAGGCTCAAAAGATTCGTCTCACCGTGTACATCAAAACTATGTACTTAGTTTTTTTATTTACCCACGTTTAATGTTCCATGTATGAACAGAGAGATTTGATGTGATAGATGGATACTGAAGTTTGGAGAGAGAATTTTTAGTAAAATTGGGGAACTAAACACAACCCTAAGACTGCTAGCAGTGGTCTCTGTAAAACCGGCTCGGTAAAAGATATACCGCTCCATGTAGGCTTTTTTCCCGTTCCCCCCTGCAGCGGCGCTCTGTCCGTTCCCCCCTGCAGCGGCGCGGGCCCCGCGGCTTGGTAAACACAGAGGGAGAAAAAGTGCTCGGTAAACACTGTACGCGGGCCCCGCCTCGGGCTGGCCGTTGCTCCCCGCCGAGACGCGCAGGCCGTGCGCGCCGCCATGGGAGCAGCCGAGCAGGAGGGAGGAGAAGGGGG
>OAMR01000044.1:3298238-3334487 GCA_900205405.1 Echinochloa crus-galli
CATTAGATTAATTATGTAATATATTTTTATACTAAATCTATTTAAAGACACAAATGTTAGTACTCTTTTGTATAAATTTGGTTAAAGTTGAAGTTGTTTGACTTCTCGAAAAACGAGAATTGCATTCTTTTCAGGATGGAGGGAATAGTGAACTGTCCTCGGATCCACGTGATGATTTGAATTCTCCTGAGATCGCATACTATGGGCCTGTTTGGCACTGCTCCAGCTCTAAAATTCAGTCGAGATTTGCACTTCTTATGTTAAATTAGTGTACTTTAAATATTAATATTTGGTATAAGCTATAAGTAAAATGATTCATCTAAATACTCTTTACGTAATCCCAGCTCCAACTTCAAGATTCCTTGAAGCTTATGCCATATGTTATCTTGCCATCCAAATAGTATTGGAAATATTGGAATTAGTGCCTTTATTTGCCATTCTCAAACTCTGTAGAAAATTCAAGAACAAGGCACACATGGACATGCGCACAAACTTCTTTTATATGGATAAACTATGCAGTATATTCTCACAGTAGTTAACCATCCCACTGCTCTCCAGCAAAGGGGTGTACAATATTTCAATGAAGCGTTGTACCTTTCAAAGGGTTCTTTTGGATATTCTGAAATAGGATTGTCTGGGATCATTTTTCTTCAACTGCCTCTTTCAAATGACATTGCAGACAGAATAATTGCTGAAGTAGATACCTTTTGATTCAGGCAACTGAGAGAGACTCTGATGGTGGCCAGTTGACCCCACGCCGTGCATACATGAATAGCATATGACTGTAACACCAAACTGTCCTACTGCCTGCCGTTTCACCTAACTTAGTGTGTTTTCCTTTATTATTCAAGTGTTAGAAAGGATATTACTTAGATGTGAACTGTCTGTAGAAACGGAACTGAGCCAAGTCACTGTCGAGGCAAATTTGGATGCCTTTCCTTCTTAATTAAAAGGAAATCTAGTTCCACTAGGTTCTTTCCGGTAGAATGGAAGGTGTCCTAGATGTATTATGCAGAAATGAGCTGTTAGGTCCTGTTTGGTTTGGAGGGGCTTATTATAAACCCCATAAACCCTTCATATGGATAGGCTCATATAGTGAAAAGTGGGGTGATTTTTGTGGAGCTCATGCAAAATAAGCTTCAAAAGCACCTCTCTAGGGGTTTATGTGCTTACGAAGAGCTTATGAAAATAAGCCCTCTATAAGCTCTTTATGTATGGTTAAAAAGAGGCTTATTTGATTCAAAAGAAACAGGGCCTTACTGTTCTATGTTGGTTTAACATAGAGAAGGGTAACCAAGAAACGTTTTTCTGGCGAGCGCATGGGGTACTCTTACTAACGAAATAGTCAACATGTCCTAGATGTGGATTATCATATTAGGATCTTGATGAGCTGGTCAGATGCTGCATCTTTTAGTCCAGCGAGATAGCCGCATGGGGATATCTCTCCCAGCCGCATAGTTGGGAGCTGGTCAAAAGCGCACGACTTGTCCACGTCCCTTTTGATTTTAAATAATCTGCACTTCGTTGTCACTTGGAGGAAAACTGGCCGATGGCGGTGTCCGAAGTCAAGTCTCATCCGCGAAAATGAAGGGTTGCATACTTGCATTGGCAACGGTAGGTGCCAAGTTGCCCTGATTTTTTTTTTTGGCCATGTGATGTGATCGTTTCATGACAGCGCTACTCGATCTAATGATTTTTGCTGAATCATGCCGAAGGTTGACCGGCAGCTGGATATATTTTGAGAACGCGGGAGTTGCTATGATGAAGCAGTTTCTTGCCATTCCGGTTCTATCCGAGTCGACGGCGCGTTGTCTCGTTTGTTGATCACAAAAGGGTTATTTCAACATGTCACAGTGAACAGATCAAGGTTCAGTCTGCTGAACGCGAGCCCTTCGTTTGGAAGCGTGAACATGTTGGCATGTCAAGCATGACGTGCAGTGAAGGAAAACGGGGAATAGTTTCAGCGTTCAGTGACTCTGGCTGTGTTGAGTTCCCAGAATCCCACCCAAAATTTTACTGTGCAAAAAACTATCATATCACATTAAATCTCTCTCCTCGTACATGTAGCATTAAATATAGATAAATAAAAAACTAGTTACATAGTTTTGATGTACACGACGAGACGAATTTTTTGAGCTTAGTTAGGTCATGGTACGATAACAATTACCACAAACAAACGAAAAGTATTACAGTGTACTGTAGTGTCTCATTTGACCCGATGTGACTTTTCTACCGCACTTTTTACGGGAACTAAACACAACATCTGTGTATGGCGGCACGTTCGCACCTCGATATGAAACCATTCCAAATGTTACTCATTATGTTAAGTTTGATTTTGAACTACTCCATCCGTCCAAGAAAAGATGCAACTCTTGCATCCTGAGGAGTCAAACAATTATAAGTTTGATCAAATTTTTACAAAAAAACTACTAACATTTATGATATAAAATAAGTATCATTAGATTAATTATGTAATATATTTTTATACTAAATCTATTTAAAGACACAAATGTTAGTACTCTTTTGTATAAATTTGGTTAAAGTTGAAGTTGTTTGACTTCTCGAAAAACGAGAATTGCATTCTTTTCAGGATGGAGGGAATAGTGAACTGTCCTCGGATCCACGTGATGATTTGAATTCTCCTGAGATCGCATACTATGGGCCTGTTTGGCACTGCTCCAGCTCTAAAATTCAGTCGAGATTTGCACTTCTTATGTTAAATTAGTGTACTTTAAATATTAATATTTGGTATAAGCTATAAGTAAAATGATTCATCTAAATACTCTTTACGTAATCCCAGCTCCAACTTCAAGATTCCTTGAAGCTTCTCATACCTAGCTTTAAGAACTCTGTAGATTTTCTAAAGTTAGAGTTGTATCAAACAACACCTATATTTTAGCGCATGCTTCCATTTGAACAATTATTCTCATTCTGTTTTTTTTTTATTGTTGTGACGAAGAGTACACGTGAGCCCGTGGTGAGTACCGGCCTACTGATACACTGTGCAGATTTACTGTTCTGGGAGGAGGTGAAGCAAAGAATTCTTTTTTTCCTCTGGAAGATGCGTGTGCGTGATTTTCCTCTGTCTACGTCGGCACGCGGACCTTTCAAAGGGATTTTTTGGACGTTTGCGCAGGAGCTGATAGCTACGTGTGGACTCAGCCTGCCGCACGAGAGAAGTAGATTTGCGACTTGGGTTGGGCGACGTCATTGCCTCTTTGGTCGCTTGGATAGAGGCCAGTCAACGGCCGGAATGGCCGCTCTGGCTGGGCCGCCGTCCCGTTTGAACGCGATGACAAGTGTGGATGCAGCATGGGCTGGCTAGCTGACGGCCGCTGACGGAGCCAGTACGTATAAACTTGTACAGTGCATTGTTTAGAGCATGCGCGCGTGAATGGACGAACATTTAAAACGATACATCGAAAATTTGGCACCGTGCACCAACGGAAAACTACATTGAAAATTAAAGCTACGTGCGTGTCGTACGCATGAGCCCCAAAAAAGAAATTTAGAAATGGTGACGCCACATGGAGATCGCACCAACGGAAAACGGAAAACTACACTGAAAGAGAAGTTTACAAGGAAGACGGGGCATGAATCGTGGCCATACGCCCACACATACATACATGAATAGGAGAAAAAGAAAACCTGGTTGTTCACGTGGCGTGCGTGATAGAGCGGTTCCTTCACTTCCAGAAAAGCACACAATGCAAACTGGTCACTAAATGCCTGTGGTCCTTTGTGTTCGGAACTTCGGACGTGCCTGCTATACTTAGATTAAATTTGTTATTACATATTATTACAAGTATTTTAAATATAATTTTTTAATATATATTTAGATTAAATTTTTAATAAAACGAATGATCAGATGTTTTACAAAGAAACAAAAGCGGAGTATTACTACTTAACTATTGGGTGCGTGTGCCATTCTGCCATGCCACTAAGTACTAACCTACAAAGACTAGCACCAGCTTCCAGCTACTGCTGGCATGCAGCCATGCAGGCGGAGACGAGCGGGCGAGCGAGCGAGCTGTCACGGAGAAGAGAATCCCGTCTGGTCAACCGGAGAGAATTTAATTGAAACCAAACCCCCGAGGAGAAATTGCGCTGCCCGCTGGCCCCGCTGCATATAACGAGCGGCCGAGCGGGAGACATCACAAACAAACCAAGGCGCAACCGCAACCGGGTCGCAAGCCGACCTCCCCGTCCTGCTCCCGCCGCGCCTAGGCGGCGGCCTCACTCCCTAGTCCCTCCCTCGCCGCGCTCTTCTCAAGGCGCGTCGTCCCCCGAGGCGCCGGCGAGGACCACTCCGGAGGGCGAGGGAGGCGGGGTGCGTTTTCCGCTTCAGCCGGCGGCCGGGAGACAGCGACGAACGTTACTCGGCGCCGCGCCGGCGGCTTCGTTGGTTGTTCGCCATGACGGGGGAGAGGGATGAGGGTATGGTGGTGGACTCCGGCGAGAAGCGGCTCAACGAGCTCGGGTACAAGCAGGAGCTCCGGCGGGAGATGGTGAGACGGATTCCCACGCCTCTTGTTTTTTTTTTCTCTCTTTCTCGTCTCCTGCGTGTGAGTTGTTTCGTGTTCCTGGCCTTTCGGAGGTATATAGATAGGATTCAGGTTTGACTAAACCTGCCGCGGATTAAAATCGCGCTGCAGAAATGTGCTCTTTTCTTTAAGGAAAAAAAAATTAAGTCGTCGGTAGAAATGTGATCTTGGCTGGCTTTCTCTGCGGCTGGATTGTGATTGTGAGCTGCTAGTTCGTTCTCGGTTCTCAAGATCGATCGATGAGGATTCCCCGTGTGTGTGCCATGCCTGCAGACGCTGTTCAAGACGCTGGCCATCTCCTTCTCGACGATGACGCTCTTCACGGGGATCACGCCGCTGTACGGGAGCAGCCTGCAGTACGCGGGGCCGGCCTCCCTCGTCTGGGGCTGGGTCGTCGTCTCCTTCTTCACCTGGTTCGTCGGCGTCGCCATGGCCGAGATCTGCTCCTCATTCCCGGTACGCAGCGACCCCCGCCTTGCTTACTTACTACTACTGCATTTTTTTTATCTCTCTTGCTGGTTTGGTTACCATTTCTTGACTCGCGATTCAGATAGTCTTATTAATCAGTTAATTAATTGATGCTAATTGCCTTCTATGGTCAGAGTTCCGTGTTCATACAGCCAGCCACTTTGCGTGTTTTTC
This sequence comes from Echinochloa crus-galli, assembly GCA_900205405.1. Taxonomy (NCBI): domain Eukaryota; kingdom Viridiplantae; phylum Streptophyta; class Magnoliopsida; order Poales; family Poaceae; genus Echinochloa; species Echinochloa crus-galli. The sequence goes on from OAMR01000044.1 coordinate 3,303,425, forward strand.
TATGAAGCTGTTACTCTGTTACTAACTTACCATGTGCTTAGCAAGATTATTATTACTTATTTAATTCTGTTCCTGTCTTCTGTGAGTCTCTCACTCACTACCTGCTCCCTGAACCTTTTTTTTTTGTGGAAACGTGTCTGCTTACTTAACTGAAAAGAAGACAGGTAAATGCCATAGACCAAATTATACAGCTACGATGTACTGCTAATTTTGAACTCCTTCCAGTTCATCTTTCAATTCAAAAAACAAAAAGTACTGCTAATCTTCTTCACTCAGCCCTCACATCTTTGGCATTTGAAATTTTGCTAATTCTGATTTTTGAGTGTCAAACTTCAATGCATTGTTCTCATATACTTGTGCTTGTTCTTCCAATTAAAGTGTTCTTTTTCTTGATAACATATGCCTGACAAAGTTTTTTTGTTTGGAAACAGACTACTGGCTCTCTGTATTTTTGGGCTGCTCATTTGGCTGGGCCAGTCTGGGGTCCGTTGGCATCTTGGTGCTGTGCTTGGCTGGAGGCCATCGGCCTCATTGCCGGAATCGGCACACAGGTATGCTCCTCTGTTTATAGCTGATGATCTCGTCACATGCTGAGGTTTTTGCAGCAATCTTCCTCTGTTCTAGCTTGCAATTTCCATTTGATCCTTACACGCAACGCAAACAAAGGAATTAAAATATAAATGTTCTCTCCAACTGGTTCACCAAATATAAATGTCCTAACCTCCTATGCAATTTTCATAAGTCCATTTGATCAATTTTCTTTTCTCAAAAATTTCCTTTTGACCCTTGCGTGGAAGCAACGGATACTATTAATTACCCATTTGACTGCTCATTCACATAACCTGTCATGCCAGCTCATTACAGTAGTGCTCCTACCAAACATAAACTTATATTCCACATTGCAATTTCCAATTGATTAGGCCTTTCTAATATTTCCATTTGATGCCTATGTGGAAACAATGGTAACTTACTGTGCATTTCAGTACTGTCATGTGTCATGAACTTAACCAGTTACACAACTTGCCACTAGCTCATCTTGCTGCTCTGTTGTTGCAGGCATATGCAGGATCCCAAGTACTGCAGAGCATCATTCTACTCTGCACCGGTACCAACACAGGCGGTGGCTATCTGACCCCACGCTGGCTATTCCTAGTCATGTATATCGGGCTAACGCTGATCTGGGCCGTGCTCAACACCTTCGCTCTCGAGGTCATCGCCTTCCTCGACGTGATCTCGATGTGGTGGCAGGTACCAGCAGTCTCTTCCCTCCTAAGCTGCCACTGCCACATTTAGAGAGCCATCCGTCTTGCAGCGCACAGCTTCAGCTGTTGTTTGATTGATGCCTGCAGGTGATCGGTGGCACTGTCATCGTGGTGATGCTCCCGCTGGTGGCCAAGACGACGCAGCCGGCGTCGTACGTGTTCACCCACTTCCAGACGGCGCCGGAGGTGACCGGGATCAGCACCGGCTCCTACGCCGTCGTCCTGTCCTTCCTCGTGAGCCAGTACTCCCTGTACGGGTACGACGCGGCGGCGCACCTGACGGAGGAGACCAAGGGCGCCGACAAGAACGGCCCCATCGCCATCCTCTCCTCCATCGGCATCATCACCGTGTTCGGGTGGGCGTACATCCTCGCCCTCACCTTCAGCATCCAGGACTTCGGCTACCTGTACGACACGTCCAACGAGACCGCGGGCACGTTCGTGCCGGCGCAGATCCTGTACGACGCGTTCCACGGGCGGTTCCACAGCTCGGCGGGCGCCATCGTGCTGCTCTTCGTCATCTGGGGCTCCTTCTTCTTCGGCGGGCTGTCCATCACCACCAGCGCGGCGCGCGTGGTGTACGCGCTGTCCCGCGACCGGGGCGTCCCGTTCTCCTCGGTGTGGCGCCGCATCCACCCGCGGCACAAGGTGCCCGCGAACGCCGTGTGGCTGTGCGCGGCGGTGTGCGCGCTGCTGGGCCTGCCGATCCTCCGGATCAACGTGGTTTTCACGGCCATCACCTCCGTCGCCACCATCGGGTGGGTGGGCGGCTACGCGGTGCCCATCTTCGCGAGGATGGTGATGAGGGAGGAGGACTTCCGGCCGGGGCCCTTCTACCTGGGCGCCGCCAGCAGGCCCGTCTGCCTCGTCGCGTTCCTCTGGATCTGCTACACCTGCTCCGTGTTCCTGCTCCCGACGTCGTACCCGATCAAGATGGACACCTTCAACTACGCGCCCATCGCGCTGGGGGTCTGCCTCGGGCTCATCATGCTCTGGTGGGTGGTCGACGCCAGGAAGTGGTTCAAGGGACCCGTCAGGAACATCGACGAGCACAACGACAACGGCAAGGTCTGATCGAGCTAATGAGCACTTCGTGCCTGGATCGAGCGATCGATGCCATCGTTTCTTTTTTCCCTTGGGTGGTCGTGATGGCGCTCTCCGGCCGCGGCGCGCTGTCTCCCTGTGTGTGTGTGGGTATACGTGATGCTGGATCAATGGGGTTTAGTTTAGATTGTGGTGGTGACTTGTGGTGTGTGGTACTCCGTATACAAGAAAGAAGGAATTGTCTAGATGTAGGTTTGCAAAAATGAACTCGGAAGCATTATGAAAACAAGGCAAACGTTGCGCAAACAAAAGTAAAGAAACATGGACTGCTATCTCCCATTTCTGTTGTTCTTAATCTTTGGCCTTGTTTAGATGCAAAAAGCAACATCCAAATTTACTATGCAAAAAGAAGATTTCCCATCACATCAAAATGTCATAACATGCATGGAGTACTAAATGTAGATGAAATCAAAAACTAATTGCACAGTTTTGTTGTGCTTTGTGAGACGAACATTTTGAGCCTAATTAATTAATTTTTTGACAATTTTTTACAAATACAAACGAAATGCTACAGTGACGCAATGATTACAAAGTGACATCATACTCCCAAATTCACCCTTCCAATTTCAACATCTAAACAAGGCCTTGGAGTATGCCTGCGACACCCTCGATGCTTCTGTTAACCCAACTGCTATATATATAGCGATATGTCTAGACTAGACGGGAAGATTGGGTGCTAGAGCAACTTGCCAAGTCTCACTTGTGTGCAAACCAAAAGAAGAGGAAGCAGCACGAAGAACGATAGGAATGGGAGGCATCGAGAAAGCATACGATCAAGATATCTCCACCTCTCCAACACTTGAGCGTTTTTCTTTATGAAAGAAAAGGCACTTGAGTGTGGATCTGAAGAATTGCCATCATTAGAGCTCTTTTACGGTACCCAATACCACTCTTGGATGATATATGGTATAGACATGGGTAATTTAGTAATTGCGACTACCCGTCGCCGGTCGCCGTACAGAGACAAGAGATAGACGTCGGAAAAAATGAGGAACAGAGGGAAATGAATAAGATTGAGAGTGAAATAAAATGAAAGTCACGGCAAATTTGAATGATCGAATGAAAAAATTACTTAATTACATTAATTACAGTGATGCCATTTATATTTCTTCCAATAATACCCTTATACTACATATATCACTCTCCATATACTACCTATACCACTTGAAGAAGAAGCAGTAAAAGAGTTCCATTATTAATACTTTCTCCTATGTTCCCGTTCCCACCGTTCTAGCACGCTCTGTTTCTTCCTCTTCCCGGATTGCTTTGCAGGCCATGCTCTCTAAGTGTTTGTGAATAAGAGGTAGAAGCGCGCAGTAGCATGGACGACGTGAAGTGCTCCGAGATATAGACTCCTCAGAAGCAATAGAGGACCTCTAGTGCAGCGCCCAAGATTATCTATCACTGGGTAGGAATCGAGGACATTGCTTGCCCTTGAGTCCTTGACCTATGATGCATGCCTTTCACAATTACGTGTTCAAGTAAAGGGAGACACTCTATAGCAAAGGTGCTAGGCTCTGCAACTCGATCATAATCGATTAACCATACTGACCAAACTAATCGATTAAACTTAACCAAGTTTATTAATTCGACTATAATATTGTTCCGCATCTGATTTCTACGACTCCAGAGTTTTGGCGCAGGCGAAACGCCGTATAGCGCAACTGCAAAGTGTGCAATCTTGTAAAATTCAAGATCTGCTTTAGCTTTTTTTAAGATTATACAGTAGAACGCAGACACTCACACACGCACGCACACTCACCCTTATGAATACAAGTACGCAAACTCTACCTCTATGAGCACCTTCGAAGAACTGAGCAGAGCACCAGCAGATCTGGAGATTTCCGAAGTCACCATTGGCACCTGTTGTCGATGGAAACGCTGGTTACCACTTAACACATAGCGCTGGTAAATCCTGATAAATTCCAGAAAAAAATGCGAGCACCGGGATTTGAACTAACCTACGAATGTACGATACACGCAGAAAATGGCCAACAAGGCCACTTGATCCCGCCGAATTGGCTAGCCCAAGGCCCAACGATACGAACCAGAAGACCGCAAGGCAAGGGTCTCCTCAAAAAAAAAAAAGAAGACCGCAAGGCAAGGCAAGGCCCACGTACCCTCTGCCGCTCGCTCCTCACTGGTTCCGCTAATCTCGCCGCGTTCCGGTTCCAACTGCGGCCGCCGGCTATCGCCAGCTCAGAAATGGAGCTGCCGTCGAGCCGGAGGACCAGGAGCCCAGGCGGCGACAGGGCAGGGCCCTCCTTTCCGGCGACCTCGAGCTCCGCCGCTTCAGACTCCTCCATCCGCGCGCTCTGAGCGCCAGGGCAAGACGCGACCGCGACGGAAGGGGGGCGGAGGTCGTGGACGTTGCTGCCGTGTCTTCGCCGGATGATGGTAGGAGGCAACATGCTGGCTACGTGAGTGTCCTTTCACTTCAAATATGTTACAATGTGACTGACTGATGTGATTTTTTTGGGGGGATTAATCTTCAGATGATACGTCTGATAGTTTGGGTTCCAAATTCAGTGGAAAGTTACTGGTAATGTTCGTGAAGGCTTACACTTAGATTGAATCGCTGAACAATGGTACAGCTAATTGGTGCCTACATCGAGTTAGCTTTTCTGCACTGATCATGAACTGACTCCGGCAGTATGTCTGTAACCTTAATCCTTGACTCACCTAGTGTGAATTGTGAAATCATGCATCTGAATCAACTGAACAGTGGAGTCGTGTTTTTGTGTCTTTCTTTGTCAAAACAATTGTCGATTTCCTAAGGGGGTAAAGGAGGATCACAGATCACTTGAGAGGAATAGGCATCAGCGGCATCTGAAAAAAAGGCATTGAAACAACTCTAGGGGATAGTTGTGGAGAAAAATAGCTTCAGTTCATAGATTTTTCTTTTTTGAAAGCTATACAGCGGGGGAAGCCCCCACTAGTTCATAGAAATTTCACCATATTCCCATGCCCAATGCTCGTAGTTCTCCGTTTGTAACTCTTCTGGACTCGTGCTGATGTATGCATATGTTTTGTTTTTCACCTACTGAAACAATCATGTAAGCCAAAAGGAAGGGGAAGGAGGAACCAAGAACAGTAGGCATGGGAGGCATCAGGAAAACTCCAAACGAATGCTTTCCTCTATGTTCCCATGCCCACTGCTCTTAGATACTCAGTTCTTCCTCTTCCCAACTCACTCTCAAGACCCCATCACCTAAGGTCTAAGGCTACACATGAGTATATTTTGTTTTCTTCACTGGAACTACGTTATGAGCCAAAAAGGAAGAGGAAGGAGCACCTAAGAACGATAGGAATGGGAGGCATCGGGAAAACATAGAAATGCAGTCATGCTTTCCTCCATGTTCCCATTCCCACTACTCTTAGACATTCTCTTTCTTCCTCTTCCTGTCTTGATTGGGCCTAAGACAACTCGGTTAAGAAGTTGAAGTGCTGAACAATGCCTACAAGATTCTGTGGTATATATAGGCATGTGGAGCGGTTCTTTAGAATGTAAAAGATTCTTGTGACCGAAAGCAGTTGATGAACCTACCGCATGGCACATCTTATGCACACCATTGAATGGAAGTGGGCCAAAAGAACAGCCGTTGGCGATGTACTACATTTGTAGAAAGGGGACTAGCCGACTAGGACATCTTTTCAGTATACATATCTGACAGGTCAGCAGGAAAATCCTTGGTTTTAAATGTATTTACAACAAGAGGGATAAAAAAAAGAAGCTATACATTCATTTGACATTTTTTGAATGAAAGATAAGGTTGGCGCATGTGATGGAGGATCATTAAAACCAAGAAAAAAATAGTTCAGAATTAATGGTTCTCCACTAAGAAATTTATGTCAACGTGATATTATCCACTACAGAAAACATTTGAGTCATGAACAACACAAGGATATTAGCCTTCTCTTACATTCAAATTATAGGAAGTAAATAGTCCAGTCATGTACACAACCAGGATCTTGCAATCTTTTACATTCAAAAGTGAAATGACCTGCGCGCTGTGGTTCCACACTTCCACATTCCTTTTGGAATGTTGCTGCAATTAAATTTCTTGTGCAGTTGTGTTATGAAGATTGAGTGAAACAAGCACATCAGAGACAGATTTAACATCTGCTGCAGGGGGATCTTGGGCATAGTCCCGGAAGTCAACTTATGTTGAAGGGCCTGAGCTGTTATGCGATTGCGGAAACCCAGCGGAGCTGTAGACTGCCAGTATCGACCGTAATCCTGATCTTGAGTCTTCCATATTGAGTTTCCCACCTTACTCTGAAGTCTAGACATTACATTGATTTTGGTTCATGTGGTTTCACGTGTTTGTTCGATGGAATGTACATGCTCTCTATAGTGTTTCTCTGCTTACTTTAGACATCATGATTTTGGTCCATGCCGTTTCAGTTGCTTGTTCCTCTGTAACGAGTTCTCCCCTTACTTAATAGAAATTACATTTGTTCATGTGGTTTCAGTTGCTTGTTTAATAAATTATCTGTTCCAGATGTGTTATACCCGGATCTGAGAAAATAGTTTTCATAGACTGTCCACCATGTTCCCATGCCCAATGCTCCTAGGTTTGGCATTTCTTCCTCTTCTGGACTTGTGCTCATGTATGCATATGTTTTTTTTTTCCATACTGAAACTGCCGTGTAAGCCAAAAGGAAGGGGAAGAAGCAACCAAGAACAATAGGCATGGGAGGCATCGGGAAAACACCAAACCAATGCTTTCCTCCATGTTCCCATGCCCACTGCTCTTAGACATTCAATTCTTCCTCTTCCTGACTCACTCTCAAGACCCCTTCACCTAACACCTATTCACTAGAAGTCTAGAACAAAGTTACAAGCTAAAGGAAGAGGAAGGAGCACCTAAGAACGATAGGAATAGGAGGCACCAGGAAAACATAGAACCACAGCCATGCTTTCCTCTGTGTTCCCATTCCCACTGCTCTTAGACAATCTCTATCTTCCTCTTCCCATCTTGCTGGGACCTACAACTACTCGGTTAAGAAGCTGAAATGCTGAACAATGCCTACAACACTCTGTGGTACAGTATATATAGGCATGCGGAGCAGTGCATTCGAATGTACAAAATCCTTATGAGTGAAAGCAGTGGATACATCATTTATTGAAAGTGGGAAACATAAAAGCTGTTGATAATGTACGGCATTTGCAAAGGGGAGTAGGACTTTGGATGTACTTATCTAAGTAGTAGGTAGCAGGAAAGTCCTGGGTTTTAAGAATTGCATCTACAACAAGCGAAATAAAAAAAAGAAGCTACACGTTCATTGATATTCTTTTTATGAAACAGATCAGTGCATGAGATGAGAGATCATTAGAACCAACAAATAGTTTAAACTTAAAGGTTCTACACCGAGCAATCCACTACAGAAAACAGTTCAATATGTACAACACAAGGATCTTATCTTTTTTTACTTCAAAATATAAAGAAAATAGTGCAGTCATGTGAGACTCTAGGATCATAGCGATCTTTTACATTCAGAAGTGTCATCAGCCGTGCGCTTTGGTTTCACATTCTTTCTGATATAATTCAACAATTTCTTGTGCAGTTGCCTTCTTGCTTTAGCAGCGTCTAGGTTACCTTCAGAACAGAGGCATAGAGCTGTCCTGAAGCCTGTTTCTTTGTTAGTACGGAGCAGTTTGAAATCCACGAAAAGGAACTCACTCTTTTGATTTATTAACTACTATGATTTTATTTATCTAATATGCTGGCCCTGTTAGCTTATATGGTCAAAACCTCTAGATTTGAATGGTGCAAAAAATAGTGAAAACAGGGCTGAAAACTTGTTTTCCCCCCTGTGTATTTTGGCTTCAAGGTGGTCACACGCTCACACTTGGATTTATGTAGATAAGCTGATACGAGCAAGTGGAGTACCACTTGCACTCTGCTTTGTTGAGCACTCCAGTCTCCAAAACTCATGTCTCCTGCAGTTGACTGAAAAGTTAAATACGTACATAAACTTCTTTCCATAACCCTTCTTTCTTTCTGTAATAGACTAAGCATCTGCTGAAAAGTTAAAGTCTGTAACCTTAATCTTTGCCTCTACATTCCGTGAATCGTGCATCTGCCAGAGCCACTAGCCCACCAAGACCAACTAAACACTAGAGTCATGTTTTTCTGTTTTTCTTTGTCAATAGCAATTGTGCAGTTCGGAAGGGGAAAAATGGACTAATCGTGGAGAAAAATACTGAAACAACTCTGGGGGTTAATTGTGGAGAAAAAAAATAGTTTTCATAGACTTTCCACCATGTTCCCACGCCCAGTGCTCCTAGGTTCTCCATTTCTTCCTCTTCTGGACTTGTGTCATGTATGCAAACGTTTTGTTTTCCCCCACTGAAACAGTCATGTAAGCGAAAAGGAAGGGGAAGGAGCAACCAAGAACAATAGGCATGGGAGGCATTGGGAAAACACCAGACAAGTGCTTTCCTCCATGTTCCCATGCCCACTGCTCTTAGATACTCAATTCTTCCTCTTCCCAACTCTTTCTCAAGACCCCATAACGTAAGGCTACACATGAGTATATTTTGTTTTCTTCACTGGAACAAAGTTATGAACCAAAAAGGAAGAGGAAGGAGAACCTAAGAACGATAGGAATGGGAGGCACTGGGAAAACATAGAAATATAGTCATGCTTTCCTCCATGTTCCCATTCCTACTGCTCTTAGACAGTCTCTTTCTTCCTCTTCCGGTCTTGCTTAGGCCTAAAACAACTTGGTCAAGAAGTTGAACTGCTGAACAATGCATACAAGATTCTTTGGTACATATAGGCATGTGGAGCGGTGCTTCAGAATGCACAAAATCCTTGTGGTTAATAGTAGCAGATGCACCTACCGCATGGCTCATATTATGACACCATTGAATGGAAGTGGGCCAAAAATATTGCATTTGCAGAAAGGGGACTAGGATATCTTTCCAATATACATGTCTAATAGGTAAGCAGGAAAGTCTTGGGTGTTTAAGAAATGCATTTATAGCAAGGGAGATAAAAAGAAAGAAGCTACACATTCATTAACACCAAACCAATGCTTTCCTACGAGCCGAGCCGAGCTTAAAGATTAGCTCGTTTGTGTAATCAAGCCAAGCCGAACTGAACCATCTTTGTACCAAGCTTTCACAAGCCGGTGGTGACCTGTGTGTGGTATACAAGGAAGAAGGGTTTAATTAGATGTAGGGTTTGCAAAAAATAATTCAGAGGCATTAAAATAAGGAAAATGTTGCACAAACAAAAAGAAAGAAGGATGAAGGACTATACTACCTAATAACGACAGAAATGGGAGATACATGTCATGAGAACACCAACAACAGAATTGATAGGAGGTTGCGATATCCTCATGTTTGTTAACCCACTGCTCTTATCTAGAGTAGACGGCAAGATCGGGTGCGAGAGGACTCGATTCTATGATGATAAGACACTTGTGCAAACCAAAAGGAAGAGGAAGGAACATGCAAGAGCGATAGGAATGGGAGGCATCGAGAAAGCACGGAAGCAACTTCTCCACCTCTCTCCAACACATGAGTGTACGTGGAAGGGAAGAATAATTGCCGTCAATACTTTCTCCTATGTTCCCATTCCCAGCACTCTTTCATGCTCTCTTTCTTCCTCTTCCCGGATTTGCGTTGCGTAGGCCATGCCCTCGCTGACTTTCTCAATAAGAGCTAGAAATGATCGAGTTGCTGTGTCTGCAATTTTCTGAATAGTGCAAAGCTCAAGATATTGTATGTCTATCCACGGATGCACCCAGTCCAGTCCGACCGAGCGAGCGAGCAGCCAACCAAACCAACCCACTGAGCAGCCAACCAAACCAGTCGACCCACCTAACCCCGCACCCGACCCGCGCCCATCCATCCCGATCCCCTCTTCTTTTCTCTCGCAAGCGCATCGGTGCGGTGGCGGCGCGGCGCCCTGTTGCGGCGGCGGCGAGGTCCCCTGCGGCGAGCTTCGGCACCAGGTTGCGACGAGCTCGACTCGAAGGGAGAAGGGGTGCTCGAGCCACATTCGCGGCGACGGCGGAGTCGTTCTCGTTTGTCTCGACGAGCACGGACGCGGAAAGCAGCATGGCTTCAGCGGCCGGTAAGTCATTAAGATCCCACATGGCCTGGTAAGTGTTGGTTTCCTTGTGATCCACCGCTCTTCCTCCTCGATTAGCATGCTGCGTTGAAGCAGGAATGCGCCCCGGGATCCAATCTCCTCTGCGACAGCATGCTGTTCCTCCGCGGCGGATTTTCTTCGGATGAGTGTTCATCCAACGAGTCTGGCATTTTTTCTCTTCGATTCCCCCTCTTCTTGCCTTGTTGCCCGCTTTATTGGCGATGATTTGCAATAATGGGTAGGTTTAATAACTAAATCGAGTAGAGGAAATCTGCTAGTGTTTTCAGTCAATTGGCACTCATTCCCACCTGCTATTGCTTGATTGCCCCACGTTGGTGGCAGCGATTTGTGATAATAGCTAGAGGATGAAGAAATTATCGAGTAGAGGCACACCTGCGTTCTATGTATGTTGCTGCCAATGCGATGGCAATGCTTTAATAGAGAATGCACCTGGGTGCATTTTAGCCTTTTATATATATATATATAAAATATAATATAATATAATATAAATATATAAAATATAAATATAAAAGCCCATGAGCGAATGAACACGTACTGAGAAAGAATAGGTGACATCACCCACGATCACCGGAACTAACGGAATTATCTATATAATTATATAGATTGGTACCCACTAACATCCCACTCAAGAATTCTCTCAAATCTCATGTAGCCACATCATCACCTAATAATTGGTACCCACTAACATCCCACTCAAGAATTCTATCAAACCTTAGATAGCCACGTCATCACCGGTACCTACTAACATACCACTCAAGAATTCTCTCAAACCTCATTCTTTGATAGCTCGCAGCAACGCCCGGGGAATTCACCTAGTTATACTAGTTATTGTGTCACTTTTTTACTTGTGGTTTTGGGTAGTGCTTGCCCTTAACCCTTGATGCGTGATTTCCTACAATTACATGTTCAAATAAAGGGAGTCATCACTCTGCAGCAAGGTGCTCTGCTCTACTCTACAACATCTGAATGACGATGCAGACCAAAATTTCGTTTAGGGTAGGTTCCTCGTACATAACGTTTGTACTACCGCGATTCAGTTGTACCCGTCTCACCGTGAACCATTAACCATACTGACCAAACTAATTTCATATAAAATTAAATCAAGTTTCTTTTTTCTTCTGACAGCGAAGCTCGTGTTTTCCGCATCTGATCTCCTCAACTTCATAGTTTAGGCTCGTTCAGGTTCCTACTGCCGCCGCCGGCTACCGCTAGCTCCGAAATGGAGCTGTCTTCAAGCCGGAGGACCAGGCGGCGACAGGAGAGAGTCCTTTTCGGCGACCTCAAGCTCCGCCTCTTCCGACTCCTCCATCCGCGCTCTCTGAGCGCGAGGGCAGGGCGCGACGGAAGAGGGCTCCGGCTTGTGCGGGAGGTGGGCGGAGGTTGTGGACGGCGCTGCAGCGTCTTCTCCGGTTGACTGTAGGAGGTGGCGTGCTGGCTACTTGAGTATCCTTTCTATTCAAATATGCGATATATTACAATACAATGACTGATGTGATTTTTTTTTGGTTTATTAATCTTCAGATGATACGTTTGATAGACCGGGTTCCGGGTTCAGTGGCAAGTTACTGACTTTACAGTACTGGTCATGTTCGTGAAGTCTCACAATTAGATTAAATCACCGAAAAGTTGTACAGATAATTGTTGCCTACATTGAGTTAGCTTTTGCGCATCAGTCATGACCTGAATCTTTGCCAAATCATGCATCTGCCAGTGCCACTAGCCCACCAAGACCAACTGAACAGAGCAATAGCATTAATCTTTCTCTTCTGCTATTGACAAAGAAAAGCACAGAAAAATCATATCATTTTTGCGTTTTTCTTTGTAAATAGGAATTGTGCAGTTCTGAAGGAAAAAATGGACTATCACTTAAGAGCAATGCAATAGGCTTATAGGCATCAGCAGATTGGAAAGTACTGAAAAAAAAGATCCCGGGGGCTAATTTTGGAGGAAAATAGTTTTCATAGAGAAATGCTCCTAGGTTTGCCGTTTCTTCCTCTTCTGGACTTGTGTTCATGTATGCATGCTTTTTTTTTCCTACTGGAAGACAGTCATGTAAGCGAAAAGGAAGGGGAAGGAGCAACCAAGAACAATAGGCATGGGAGGCATTGGGAAAACACCAAACCAATGCTTTCCTCCGTGTTCCCATGCCCACTGCTTTTAGACACTCAATTCTTCCTCTTCCTATCTCACTCTGAAGAACCCATCACCTAAGGTTACACAAGAGTGCACTTTCTTTTCTTCACTAGAACAAAGTTACAAGACAAAGGAAGAGGATGGAGCACCTAAGAACGATAGGAATGGGAGGCACCAGGAAAACATAGAAACAAAGTCATGCTTTCCTCCATGTTCCCATTCCTACTGCTCTCAGGTAATCTCTTTCTTCCTCTTCCTATCTTGCCGTGGGCTAAGAGAACTCAGTTAAGAAGTTGAAGTGCTGAACAATGCCTGCAACACTGTGGTATATATAGGCATGCGGAGCAGTGCATTAGAATGTACAAAATCCTTGTGAGTGAAAGCAGGGGATACACCTACTGCATGGCACACATTATGTACACCATTGAATGAAAGTGAGGCAAAATAAAGCCATTGATGTACCACATTTGCAGAAAGGAGAGTAGGATTTCTTGTCTTGATCCTTTTGTGTGTATAACACTCTTATTATTATTAATACATAATCAGTAGGGGCAACCCTCCCGTTTCTTCTAAAAAAAAATAGGTAGGAGGAAAGTCCTGGGTTTTAAGAAATGCATCTACAACAAGCAAAATAAAGAAGAATGTACACGTTCTTTAATATTTTTTTATGAAACAGGCCAGTGCATGGGATAGGAGATCATTAGAATCAACAATCAATAGTCTAAAATTAAAGGTTCTACACTGAGCAATATATGCCGACACGGCATTATCCACTACAGAAAACAGTTCGGTATATACAAGGATCTTGATGGGTTTTTACACTCAAAATATAAAGAAAATAGTGCAGTCATGTGGGCCTCTAGGATTTTAACGATCTTTTACATTCAAAAGTGATATGAGCTGTGCGCTTTGGTTCCACATTCGTTTTAAAGTGTTGATACAAATCAACATTTTCTTGTGCAGTTGCGTATTTGCTTATGAAGATTGACAGTGAAACCAACCCATCAAAGATTCAAAGACATACAACGTCTGCTGCAGGGAGATCTGGGGCGCAGTCTCAGAAGTGAATTTATGTTGAAGCGCCTGAGCTGTTATGTGCTTGTGGAAGCCGGCGGATAGGGCTGGACCGAAAGCTCGAAACTCGTGAGCTGGCTCGGCTCGGTTCTAACTCGGCTCGACTCGGCTCGGCTCGATGTATTTTTTAACGAGCCGAGCAGCTGTTTTTGCTCGTTTCGTTAACGAGCTAGCTCGTGCCAGCTCGCGAGCCAAACGAGCTAGAAGCGTCCACCCCTACCGGCGGAGCTGAAGCCCATAGGCTTGTCATACAGACAAACTATGACATGGCATTGAGCCATTGACCGTAGTCCTGATTATCGCTTCTTCAAACGCTATCGTCCTGTAAATTTTTAAATCTTACATATTGAGTTTCATCCAACCTGTCGGTCTTTGTTTCTTTAGGTGTGTTCTTTTCGTTTGTTTGTGGTAAATATTGTCCTATCATGACCTAACTAGGCTCAAAAAAATTTGTTTTTTTATTTACCTCGATTTAGTGTTTCATGCATGAAGAAAGAGATTTGATGTGATTTGATGTGATAGGTGGATAGTGAAGTTTGGAGAGAGAATTTTTAGGTTTTTGGTAGAATTAAACACAGCCTTTGTGTGCTTGTTGTTGTCGTCGTCGTGTCCAATCTGGATGTTGTCTCTTTTTTTTAATATAATCGGTAACTCTTCTTCCGGATTCGTTTAAAAAAGAATTGCTTCTTTCAGAAGTATGTACTTGCCCTCTATAACGGGTTCTCCCACCTCACTTTAGACGTTGCATTGATTTTGTACATTTAAGCATCGGCACCGTACACGCACCAAATCCTTCTGACTGAAATCAGTGAGGACACATGCATACCACTCTGTATAAGTGGGCCATAAAAACAGCTGTTGATAAATGTGCATTTGCACAAAGTGTACTGGGATTTCTTTTTCGTACACATATCTAATAGGCCAGAAGGAAAGTCGTGGATATTAGGCAAACGAAAGGTCTGTGAACTGTGAAGCAACAAATCTAGTATTGATGAGTCTATGAAATGGACACAGTAGTTGTACTACGGTTTCAGAAATTTTACGGAGTACTCGGAGGGGGCTCCTGTATGGCTTTCATGTGCTAGTTAAGCAACATGGCTTAGAGGTCCATTTAGGCCCAACATACTAGTACTATTTATTAGTACGCGTGCATCCACGAGACTTTTTTCATTCCATTAAAACAAAGCCGCATACGTACTGTATTCGAATATTTTTTGGCACGAAATTTTATTAGCCTCCAATAGTTTCATATGATACCAGATTCAACATTTTTGTCCATTCAAATCAACATTTTAATAATATTGGTTCAACATTTATAAAAAACTAATTCAACATTTTTCTAGAAAATATTGAAATAGTGTATTACAAATGTTGAACTAGTCTACGATAAATGTTGATTTTAATAAACAACTACTAAAAATATAAATATATTCATATTGGAGCTTATTTTGTAGTATAAATTCTAACTAAGACCACGGTTCAAACGGATTTGAAAAATGATTTATAGTTTGAGAGAAAAATGAAATCAAAGATCAAAATCTAGAAAGGAATTCATCCGCATGCAAACTCCGTGCGCACCGCGTCCCACCGGCTGTTGGAGGAAGAGATCCGACGGAGAAGGAGGAGATGATGAAGATGATCCGACGGCTCCTAGTGTGGAAGCTAGATGGCTGAAAAAACTTGCAGAAGCTATATGTTTTTTTTTGAGGAGATTGCGGAAGCTATATAGAAATCCCGGTACTCGGAACAATACAGAGAATGCGTCAACACGGCCCATTTGGTGCAGAATCTGCCAGCCCAATACTCCGGAACAGAAAGAAGACACTGAGGCCCATGTGCGCTGAGAGGCCCAGACGCATGCTCGCTTGTGGCCGGTTCTCCCCGTCTCACGGCGTCCGCCGTCCGGTGCTCGCCGCCTGCCGCCGAAATGGACCTGCCGCCACTGCCATGGAGCCAGAGAACCGAGGTGTCTACGGGACAGGGCTCCATGATTCTGGGGACATCAATCCCATCTCCACCACCCGCCGACTCCGAGCGCTAGGGCCGAACGCCATGGCGTTGGCTTCGATTTGCGGGAGAGCCGGAGAGGGGCGAGTGGAAGGCGCCACCGCGCCTGCCCCCGCCTGAATGCAGACAGAAGGCGGCTTGCTGACTCCGTGAGTGTCCTCTTCCATCAATAAGTGACGCAGTTGCTAGCGTGTTTTTTTTTCATTTTTGTTAATCTTCAGATGTTTATCGTCTGATAGTTTGGGTTTCAATGTACCGGGAAGCTACTGGTCCTGTTCATCCATCAGGCATAATACTTCGGTTAAATTACCGGACGATTCTTCCCTATCGTTAACCTTTCTGAAACAGCTAGAAATAAGTTCGTTGGCAATTTGATGCCTTTGGCTGTTGCTTTAGCACCTGAGAACAATAGGCATGAAAGGCATTTGAAAAGCACTGAAACCAATCTTGGCCCCTAATTTTCTTTGAGGAAGTAATCTTGGCCCCTAATTGTATAGAGAAATAATCTAATAGTCGTTCGTCCATGCTGCTATGCCCAGTGTGCTCTCAGTTCCTCTTCTCGACGTGTGTTCATGACCTCGCTATCTAAAGCTACTGTGGCATACTGCATACCTTGTGTTTTTGACTGCCAAAGCAGCTGCATGAGCCAAGAAGGAAGGAGACTGAGTAACTAAGAACAATAATAGGCATGTGAGGCATCATGAAAACTCTAAACTAATATTGAAACCAAGTTGTAAAGGAAAAGACAAATTTAAGCTTTCCTCCATGTTCTTGCGCCCCCTTGTATGAGAAACTCTCAAGACTTCATTATCTAAGCCTACAGATGGATCTGCATTGTTTTCTTCACGGGTTAATTGGATATATACCATTACAACTTTCACTGTTATGAGAAATATCATTACAATTCACCTATTTAGATTCGTGCCATTACACTTTTACATTTTGTATGATACATGCCACTACTTACCTCTTCAACATGTTTCTCACAAAATTTGGACCTAAATACCCCTGTCTTCTTCCTCCTCCCCGAATGCCCCACATTCTGTCTCTTCCACATATCAATACTCAGATTTAATCTTATACGTTATTAATTAGATACATTTGATCCTTCTCTTGTTAAACAAACTTTATTTAACATTAGTTACAAATGAAAGATAAACATATTATAACACTAAATACCAAGTCTGCTGCTGGCCAGATTTGAAGATGGCCGGACCCTTTTCATGTGATTCACTGGTCACATACTCAATTCACTGAAATTGTTTTCATATTTGGCTATTGAACATGAAACCTTCCAAGGATCCAATTTGTTAGCAATTTGGCACGTGGCTGAAGTTTGATATTGGACATTATCTTTTTTTTTCCTCGAATATGCAGGAGAACTGCATATCATTGCATTAAGATAGGAGAAGAGGCCGAAAAGATGGCCAGTAAAACACACGCCACACACACTGCAGTATCCTAGTTCTGCCAGTAAAATCTACCAAACCATGAACTTTTCATTTGTTTCCTTGATCACAAGCATTTTGCAAGTTCATAAGAAGAGGAAGGAATAACTAAGAGCAATAGGCATGGGAGGCATTGGGAGGAAAAGAATTTGATCCCCTATTCGAGAGGGTAATCATAGTTCATGATTTCCTCTATGTTCCCATGCCCAATTCTCTTAGATGATCTTTTTCTTCATCTTCCCAACTCACCCTCAAGGCCGCATGATCTGAACCTACTGACTCACTCTCAAACCTATATGTTTGTGTCTTCTGGTTTTGTCTATCAAAGCAACTGAGTGAGCTAAAAGGCAGAGGAAGGAGAACCTAAGAATGGTAGGAATTGGAGGCATTCAAGGGACAACCTCCACCTCCAGCTGTAGAGGTGCACATGCTTTTCTCCATGTTCACATTCCCATCGCTCTTAGGTTCTCTTTCTTCCTCTTCCTGGCCACCCTAAACTCTCAAGGTCCAGGACTCGAAAAGTTTCAGAATGGAACTAAAATGTTGAATGATGCCTGCATTTCGATGAAGCATATATAGCTATATACAGAATCCCTGAGAGCAAAAGCACCAAATAGTAAATACAGTCACTTACTGCATTATCTGCCTGGCGCACAATAGTACACATCACTCAATGACACCAGGCTATGTAACATAATTTTACAGAGTGCGGTGAGGATATCTGGAAATTATCTGCAGTTCTGCCTGTCAATAAAAAAGTCCAGCAGGTGATAGCCTGACAGGTTAATCAGGTTAATCCTTGACTTAAGAAATGAAAGATTAATCCCTGACTTGGAGTCATGCTTTTGGAGAAAAGGAAGAGAAATTTCATATTCTCATAGGCCCCAGCCGCTCCACATATCTTGAACACGCAGGAGAGCTGTCATTGTATTGATAGATAGAAAAAACAACGGTCCAGTTACATGTCGAATCCACAGCTGAGGTTAGTTTTTTGTTACAATCGCACCCAGATACAATGAGGGAACTCCTGTCCTACCCCTGACTACTCTGCCTGCAGCAGCCTCCCCAGGTGCTTAGCACTAGCCAGTACCCACAAGCCTGACTTGGAGCTTCCAGAGTGTCCAAACCGCTCCACATATAAACATGTATCATACGTAACTGTTAATTTAAGGGAGGATGGATCCAAAGTCTGCCCACAGTAAGAGGAAAAGAAACAAGAAAAAAACATCTAGTTGATTTTACAAATAGAGAACTCCCATCAACTATTAGTTAATCATGAACCCATAAAGGATCACAACACTGTTGGAGTTAACCCGTTGATCAAGTCTGTATCTAGCTAGCTATTTTCTTGGGTCTTTCCGTTGTGATCCTGACGCATGCTCGGTCCATGCGGGGAGCGTTCCCTTTGTTTTCGCTTTGTAGTTGAGCACGGCGTGGCGTGAGTCGTGGGATGGCACGTCTGGTAGTGGCGTTCACGCCGTGTGTTTAGGCAGAAGTGCTGCCATGTTCTAGTCTTAGGATTTCCTTTATAATCAGTAGAACACAACAGAAAACGCTGCCGCATTTGCACAGCACCAAAACCATCGTGTTCTCTGTGTTCTTGTGTGCGTTCCCAGCTCACCGGAGACCCAATCACCGGCGATTTACAACAAACACATCAACAATGAACAGAGGCTCTCAGACACTCTATTGTTCCTCTTACCAATTCACTCTTATTCCTCATCGTCTAACCTACATTGACATTTTTTTATGTGTTTGTGAGCTGAAAGGAAGAGGAAGGAGTACCTAAGATCGATAGGAATAGGAGGCATCGGGAAAACAACAAGCAAATTTCTACCTCTGATGCTAGAGGAGAAAATAAGCCTGAGGCTTTCCTCTATGTTCCTATTCCTGCCGCTCTTAGTGACTCTTTTTCTTCCTCTTCCCTCACACTCAACTCCTAAAATCGAACAACTTTCGCAATCAGTGCTTATACAGTTCAGCAGTGCCTGCTGTGTTCTGATGTATATATAGATCTCCGTGTAGTGCTCTAGTTTCTAGACTGTGCGGGTCACGGGCCACCTACACATCCTTAATGTTGGACAGTTATGGAGATGGAGTGGGATATATATACCTATGCAGGTCCTTGGCCCATGCCCATATAATTGTAAAATGCTAAAGAGAAGGAACCGCCTGTTCAATTGGATTCTTATGAAGAATTAGAGTAGGGAGTAGAAAAGAGGACACATCACATGCCATGTAACTTGTTGCATTCTGCGCACTTGCACAAAGATGTCTGAATCATTGCACACTTCATGAATGGCCGAGAGTGAACTTTCAACTATCAATGATGTGTGGACACTATCTTTTTTTAGTGAAAAAAGTAGGGAAACCCCTATGGGTGCTACAGTTAAGGTAAGCTTGCAACATTTATGATTGTATGTTTATACGAAGGAACAATAGGTTCAACAAACTTTGTGTTTATGACAATAGGGAAGCAGAACTGAATAATTAGGGCAAAACAATTTGATTACACAAAGCATTCGTTATGAGGCATCAACCATACCCCCTAACAAGAACACACTATACATTGGTATTTTGTTATAATGTTTTCAACATGAAGCTCGCTACTACACGTGTTGGTTTAGCATGAACATATGCATGAGTGTCAATTTTTAGGACAAGCTTATATTCAAAATAAGCAGGATTAATGAGGCAGTCTCAGTTAGCTTTGTTCGATCTCTGCTTCACCAGAATGTCAAGAAAATTATGCCAGTTTGTTCTACTATTCTTGTACTTGAGGAGAATACATGGAAAGGTAGAATCTACACACATTCCTTTACTCCCATTTTACTAATTTCCTTGCTAGACATGTTTCTCCATTTTCTAGCTATGCCCCATGGGCCCATTTGTTACCAAACTAGGAATAAGAATAGTTGAGCTGATTGGAATGATTTTACGGCCAAGTTACTGGCTACCTCACCAATCATGACCAATATTCTGCTCCAAACTATGTTACCCTGGCCTGGTATATCATCTCGGCACCATACCATCATGTCAGGAATTAGATATGAAGAAAGATATACTAAATATACTGGAATTATTGAAGCACAGTGGTCGAATCAGGAATTGAGACAATCATGCACTTCAATATCGTGCGAACAAGGAAAAGTTAGGAGCACCAAAGAACAATAGGCATGGGAGGCATCAGGAAAGCTTGAAGCAGATCTGATGTCTAAGAGGTAACCATGGGTTAATATTTCCTCCATGTTCCCATGCGCACCGCTCTTAGCCCCTCATTTCTTCCTTTTCATGTCTCACCTTTGCGCTCTAATCGTCTGTGTATGAAAAGCTAAACCTCTAGTTTCCATATCAAATAACTGTGCAAGCCAGAAGGAAGAGGAAGGAGTTCGTAAGAACAATAGGAATGGGAGGCATCGGAAAGCACTGGTGTTTTCTTCCATGTGGTTAGAAGAAACAAACATGTTAGGCTTTCCATCATGTTCCCACTCCCACTGCTCTTAGGTTCTCTCTTTCTTCCTCTTCCCGATTGACTTCTATGTGTACAACTACAAAATGTTCAGATAAGCCTGAGCTGTTGAACAATTTGTGTTCAGTAGATTAGAGTATTTATAGACCTCTGTGCTAGTGTAGTAAACAATGAATGCGTCTATTGGATGTGCACTGTGAGATCCATAAGTGGATAGCAGCTGGGCCACTCTACATTTCAATGTAGAACATTAGCAAGGATGGCTTCCTCAACGAGAAAGGTAACAGCCCTGACAGGACCTTGAATTTCTATCCACCCGGCGAAAATAAAGAACCATCATGGTTTAATTCACCCCTTTAATAGCCATTGAACAAGAATACAAATTAGGGCTATAGATGATGCATATGATGGACCTTGTTTCTGCAGCCTATTTGCCATCTATTTATATCAACTTCTCAATGAACTAAGGTCTATAAACAAACCAAGAAAAGGGGGTTAGGTTTGCATCTTCAGACAAGTAATTTCAAGAATTGGAAAAACCTGACAATGTACATAGAAACAGGAAGGATGGCAAGCAGAAGTTTCATAGCAATAGTACAAATTCCTTATAGTGAACTGTGAGACAAGTTTGGTTTTACACATTGAATTAGAAGAAATTATTAACTACAAACCTTTGGAAGATCACAGAACAAATCAACATAATTTTCTAGCGAGCATGCTAGGTACACAGGGAAAACAAACTGGCTTAATTCAAAGAGTACAATCTTGTAGCCAGCTTCTGCTCGATCAAAATATAAGAAATTAAAGTTTCCTTTACTAGTTTGTACTTTGAGAGCAATAGGGCTTACACAGTGTCATTTTGTCAGTCGTAGAATTGAAGTTCAGCAGATGCAAAAGGGATCTTTCTGCCATTTGCCATTGTATTGTCGGTCCTTGTCAATTTTCATCATTTTTGTATTAAAGAAAAATGTAATGTGTTGGAGCAGCTCCGTAAGCTTCACATCACTTGATAAGATGGTTGTTAACTACTGTTAGAAATTATCTGCATCATTCATGTCATATTTGCCTTTTATTGTAATGTTCGGATAGGTGCTAGTTTTTTACATCATATAACTGGCCCATACTGTAACTATTTATCTTGCTGTCACATGGAATTATTTGATGAGCGTTGAATAATCAATATATAGCTATTAGATCCTGAAGTAAGAGCTACAGACACCGTTAAACATGTCATCTTATTAACTTATGTATGGGCATACTAAAGAGAAACACAGAGACTGGAAACCCACAATGCATCCCTTGAATATATGTTGTGTGAAACAGAAAGAAGAGGAGCTCCAAAGAACAGTAGGCACGGGAGGCATTGCTTGGAAAACTCAAAATAATATCTCAAACCTCCAGTTCTAAACATGGGACTGGAGTGCTTAGGCTTTCCTTCATGTTCCGATGCCTATTGTTCAATGTCGGAGAGAGTTACGTTGGGGGCGGCAGGAGCCTGCCCCTCCTTAATAGGACACTTTTTTCAGACATCAGAGGGGCCTTCCCTAATTTCCTGCTAGTCACCATGCTAAGATTAAGTATGAACATGCTGCACTTCAGAGCCCAAAAAGGGAGTAAGCCCAACCTAACATGCCTTGGAGCCACAAACTATCCAACACGGCAGCATATCAAGATGCGTCTCCTCTCTCTCATGGCCCATTCTCTAGTTGTTATCTTTCTGATACAGATTATGTCACGACCAGGGTGATGAAGCGTGCGGCAAAGCGCGCAGAGAAGAGGCAAGTTAATTTGATCAGTAAAGATTAGTAGCATGGACCGAAAGGAATTGTAATTGGGCCGGAGGCCTAGTCCACGAACAATGATTATGAGTACATGGCTGGGAGGGATAGAGTATAAATCCCGAGACCCAGTTCATGAGCAGCATGAAATGAATGGACAACAATCTATTCCCCGACTTCCTCCTGTTCTTCCCTCCCTGAACTCCCTTGTTCTTCCCCGATTTCCCAAATTTCTCTATCCCCAATATCGAAATGTTGCGTAGGAACGTAACAGGTTACGATAACATCTACTTCCCCAACCCCCTTATTCCCAAATTTAGTTTAGTTTAACTGCTCAACCAAGACGAAGAGAGAGAAGATTTGATCGTTTCTTATCAATTGAGTTACTTGAAGCTTCTGGTGTAATGATGAAAATGCTAATCCAAGCAGGGAGCAAATAACCACTAGCTGAATCTAACCAATTTGCAAATCTTAATCATCATGCAAGTGATTCGCGAAATGTTGTTACAATGCATGGGCAGGATAGTGCCACTTTATTTGGATAGCCGATTGTCTATGATTCTCTGTCAACATTACCTCATCATCCTCATATGAGCATGTGGTCCTTTGTTTTTATGGATGAAACAACAGTGTGCAAGCAAAAAGGAGGAAAGCCGGAGTGCTTGAGAGTAATAAGAATGGGAGGCATCGGGAAAGCCCAAACCTAATTCAACCTCCATTATTTGGAGGAGAACACAAATAAGTTAGGCTTTCCTCCATGTTCCCATTCCCACAACTGCTCTCGTGCCATCTCATTCTTCCCTCTTCCTGGCTTGCAACCAGTACAATATCTCCATTCTAAATATATTTCTGTAATCTCTTTTGTTTATCCGGCTAATAGTATTAGTCTTGCAAGCCATAAGGAAAGGGAATGAGAATCTAAGAGCCTTAGGAATAGGAGGCATCAGGAAAACATTAAACAAAATCTCCATCTCTAGTGTCAGAGATCAAATAGAGATTATGCTTTCCTTCATGTTCCTATCCCTAGTGCTCTTAGATACTTCTCTTCCTTTTCCTGGCTCACCCTCTAGGCTCCAACTGTAATTTCAACCAATCCTACTCTTCAATGATGTTACACCTAGCTATAGCGCGCAAACATATATATAGAGAGAGTTATACATACCTCTCTTCAATGTTACCTAGCTAGTCCGGTGGCTAGTAAACTTACCATGTGCTAATGTGCATGAGTTATGACCCACCATAGGACATAGCAGTTGGTAACAGTGGTCAGTGGGACCATGCATATGATACATGTATCACCATGCAAGAAGCCAAGTAAAGTACTTGACTACCGAGAAATGTTGACTGTGAGCCTTAGACTGTCTCCAACAGCCCACCTATCATGTGATCCAAACCCATATATGGGTCTTGCACAGTAAATATAGGTACAAAATGGGCCTCCAACAGATGATGAAGACCCATTTTAGGTCCGTGGGGGTTGGCAACCCAAAAATAGCTCTCTCTCTTTCTCTCCTCGACCCATCTTTCTCTCGCGCGTCCGCGCCGCTGCCGCTCTTCCGCGATGCCTCCAAGGTGGGTCCGCGCCGCCGCTCGTCCGCCGCCGCCGCTCGTCCACGCCGCACTCGTCCGCTGCTGCCGCGCCGCCGCTCGTCAGCGCCGTGCTCGTTCAGTCCGGCCACCTGCGTGAGCAGCGGCGTAGCCGGCGGGGAGGGGCGGAGTGCCCAGGCGGACTCCAGCGGCAGCCGCCGGCCGTGGGGGGCCGCGCTCGTCCGGTCCGGCCACCTGTGTGAGCAGCGGCGTAGCCGGCGGGGAGGGGCGGAGTGCCCAGGCGGACTCCAGCGGCAGCCGCCGGCCGCGGGAGGTCGTCGATGAGGTGCCCCACCTCCGCGGCCATGTGCTCCACGGGGCTGTAGGACGGCGCCGTCGCGGCCGGCTCCTCGTCGAGCATCCAGCGCAGGTCCCGACGTACACCACCAACCCGCCGCATCCACCACCACGCTGGAGCGGCTGCACGGCGTCAACGCCACGGCGGAGCTCCAACGGCCCTGCTTCCGGAAGAAGTGCAGAGGACAGCGCGGCGCAGAGACGGCCGCCGGCGGCTTGCGTGGAGGGGAGAGGCGGAGTGGATGGGATTTGGGTTTGCCATTGGATTTGGGTTCGCTGTTGGAGTGGATGATATTTGGGTGGTGACTCTTTTTACTGTATAGGACTCAAACGGTGAAATGGGTATTGGATTTGGGTCTTTGTTGTTGGAGATAGCCTTAGTATATTCACATATCTCTTATCTGTACAAGGAACTTTCTAGGCTTGAAATCCCAACCCACGTACAAAAGTGCTAGAAAAACAAACACTTAGTGCATGTCGAATCATTTATACAAGCAACCTACAGCATGTATAAATTGATTTTACGAAGTGGTGAATTTACAATACAAGCAAAACTACACAACTGTATATTAGAAAAAAGCACTTCTACTTGCTTTTCCAGAAAGGGCTAAAATTTGATTTGAAAAATGTTAAAATCATCAAGAACTATTTTCATCTGTCTAGCTTTTGGAACTTGGAAGATCAGAAATAATAAAAAAAGGCATTTCTCACAGGTCTTGCTTGAATTTAGTCAACCTAAAGTTGAAATACACATCAAGTCGGCACTTGTGTAAACATTTGTTCAAGGAGTCAGCTTCTTCACCAAAGTAGAGTACAAGAGAGATTGTGTGAGCAACTGTTGTATCTTATGAGAGTATTATCTGTCATTGCCATTTCATTGAAGGTAGAGGATTCTAATTTGCAGATAGCGAAAGGGCCTCTAGCTGAGTTGGTTAGATGGTCTGAGTAGCACTCCTCACGTCCTGGATTCGACTCCTCGTGTGAGCGAATTTCAGGCTGGGGTTAAAAAAATCCCCTCATTTGACACTACGCCAAAGCAAAGGTCAAGGTCCGGCCTAGGTCGTAGCCGGTTTGAGCCATCCTACCGGGGGTAGTTACAGTGGTCGCCAGCCTGGTGGGTCGTCTGACAAGGGTTACGGGTCCCTGACAAGGGTTACGGGTCCCTGTGTAAGGGCGGGGCAGAGGTTTGGGGGTTTTCTCGACCTGCGTGAGAAGGTCCACAGGTCAAGTTTTTTTTAATGTGCAGATAAGTTCTCCTACTGCAATTATTTTTCGGTTTCTGTCTAATATACAAACTTGTCCAATTGATTATTGATGCTGCATTTGTGGATCTTCAATGTTGGTTGTTGGGCCACATCTGTATTAGTTCATCATGAAAGAAAGAATTGGGAGAAAGAAGAGGGAGAGTGTACATAAATAGAAGGAGTTAATCTCCTCTAATCTACTCCATAGAGCGTAATCAGGGAAGCTAGCTGTCAGGCTACAAATGCTTTACAATTGCAGATTTGATCTACGCTGTTATTAAGGCCATGAATGGCTGAGATAGTTGTCATATATTGCAATACATAAGTTCAGTCATTTATACTGCTATGAATGATCTTCCCCTAAAAAATACTACGGTTTGTGCGCCCAGTGCGGTGTTCGTGTCGTATGCCATCTTCGTTATCTTTGTTTTCAAGTTCTAACTCAATGTCCCAGCTGTCTCAAAAAAAAAAAAAAAACTCAATGTCCCAGCGGGAAAGAATAGTGACGAATCTGTGCAGTGTTCGCATATGTTTGGTCTGTTATTATTTGACTTGAGCATGGGCTCAGCGGGAAAGAATAGTGACGAATCTGTGCCCACTGTGTAGCTAAACTTGTGTGTCCTTTTTCTTAAAAAGACAAAATAGTTAAGTTTCTTCGTTCACAATACTATCTGGCAAATACGTCTTGGCACGATGTTGTTTGTTCTTCAGAAGTCAGAACAATCAACAGTTTTAGTTGTGTTATTTTGCAGTTGTACTATCTTATCTACTAGAATCTTAAGAGAAAGCATGTGGCCAAGAATTTGTGAACGGATAAGGACATTGCAAAATATTTGGAACTCAAATTAGTCCATTTTGTCCATTGCTGAAAATTAAACATAAAGCAAAACAGGCATACGACGAATCTGAAAAAGAACATAATGCATTCTCCTGTCTCCAATGCTAAACAATGGAGCAGAGGGCTACGCCTTCCTCTATGTTCCTATGCCCACTGCTCTTAGCTAATCTTCACTTCCTCTTCTCATCTCACCCTGAAGATCTGGCCTAAGTGTGTAGTATATGCATGCCCATATTTTTCTCTAGTAAAACAAACACACAAGGCAAAAGGAAGAGGAAGGAGGGCTTAAGAGCAATAGGAATGAGAGGCATCGGGAAACACCAAACTAAATCTCCACCCCTGTTGTTAGGAGGGAATCGCAGAGCTTGGCTTTCCTCAATATTCTCATTCCCAATGCTCTTATACCCTCTGTTTCTTCCTCTTGCTGACTTGCCATCAGGACCTCGTCATCTAATTGTGTGCATTGGTATATTAACTTGGTCACAAAAAAATCAATCATGCTAGCAAAAGGAAGAGGAAGGAGGACCTAAGAACCATAGGAATGGGAGGCATCAGGAACACATGTTAAGCCCAATATCCATCTCCAATTCTAGAGAAGAAACTAGGGTGTTGCATTCCTTCATGTTCCCACTCCTAATGCTCTTAGGACCTCTGTTTCTTCCTCTTCCATGCTCACAAATTTTGGGAGTGAGAAGCTGTTGCCGTGTAACACTTCAAGCCTCTGGTGCCAGGTATATATATAGAGAACTTTGCTGTCTGTACTGAAGCTTTGTGGACAATTAATTGATGGACAAAGTGCATGGTGCACCACTAGGACGTTGGACACAGCAGTGAATCCGAGTGTGGGACCATGTAAACTACAGCAGTTGATGAATGTGGGACGATGTAACCTATACAGCAATACAGGCAATGGACTAATGGAGAATTGATGAGCACATGCAGGAGGCTTATGTGGAGATATACACGCTATGTCATATCTGAAGGGCAGACACATTCATGTCAGCCAATTGACCTTTGCAGTTAATTCACAAAAAGGAAAATGGGGAGAAATTGAAGCCTTCAAGTGCATTTACTTGGATTCATCAGTTCAGTTTTTTTTAAAAAAATATATCTCCTGTAACTGTAAGAAAACGGATCCCCGTCGAGCAAAGTTGAGATTTTTTTTTCATTACATACAACGAGAAGCCCAAATTGTCTAATTCAAACAGTGGACGATTCAAACTTTGCACAAGAAATACTGACGTCAATATGATTTTAATCTAGTTAATAAAATACAGAATGGAGATGCTTGCTGTTTCAAAAGACAAGATTATTACAAATTGTTAAACTATCGGTGACCCACTATATATAAACTATACTTAACTTGGAACCATAAAAATCCCGAAACATCAGCATTTGTTGATCATGCGTGCACAGATTCAGCATGAAGCGATACAGAGCAAAGATATTGGTTCGTCATGCATCGGCTGTAGTTGTTCTTTCATCTGTTCAAGGCATCAGGTGCTGTTGTGGTTTCATTTGATGTTATGGACTCTATGTTTGGGCGGCAGTACAGGCGCCGTGGCAAGCAACCGGCGCCGGCAACTAGTGGCTAGTTTAGGAAATAAATCTTGTAATCGTCTTTTAAGTTTGTTAAGTCAGGATTGAGTTTGTTAGTTAGGAAAGTAATATCTCCTATTTAAAGGGAGCTTGTATCATCGGTTGAATCAAGCAAAAAGATAGTCTTTTAAGTCAGAGCCTCCAAGGAAGGGCGACTAGGGTTTATCTATCTGCTATCTGAGTTCATTGTGTGCCCACCAATCTAGCCGTATCATTTGAAGACAGTGTTTGTTTCCTGCTAATTTGCTAATTTACATAGAGATATATTCTGATTCTGATTACCATGTTCTTTTCCTGCTAATTTACCTGGAGCATCTGTCCATCTGGTCGCTATGCAGTACCCTCTATGCCTCTATGAACTTGGTAGAAACAACTCGCTTAGTCGTTTGTTTGAAATCACTTGGCACTTGGCAGGGTAGTTGGCAATTTGTGATGGTGATCTACAGAGTCAGATACAATGTTCATGTCATGTGTGCGCGTGTGCACATGTTACATCTTTGTCTAATCTTTACTTGCTTTGCAATTCGTTGTCAGCAGAAAAGGCGGTGACAAATGCATGCCATGAAACAAGACCTTGATCTGTTAAGTCTAATTAGTGGTTATGTATATCCATCATCTTAACTAATTAGTTAATTAAAAATGCCAAAGAATATGTATTAGACTATGCATTCATTGAGGCAATGATGCCATTTCCCCTTCAAGATTAACTGCCCGAATGTTCGTATGTATTTATATATCTGGTTTTCTCTACTAAGATGATCAAGCAAAGCACAAGGAAAATGTATGAACACACAAGAACAGTAGGAATAAGATGCATCAGGATGCACCATACTGAATGTACACCTTAGCGCAGGAGGAATCAGCAAGCTGGTGGGCTCGATGTTCTCGCTCACACTGCTCTTATGTACTGTTTCTTTCCTTTTCCTGGCTGGCTGGCTCGCTACCACGCCATTAGGGCCTACTCATCTAAATATTATCTTCATAAAGACATCAATATCTCCGTGCTTGCAAAAGGGAAGAGGAAGGAGCACCTAAGAACCATAGGAACGGGAGGCATCAGGAACGTGTATAGCCAAATATCACCTCCAGTTCTAGAGGAGATATCAGAGCATTTACATTCCTTGGTGTTCCCGTTCCTACTGCTCTTAGGACCTCTCTTTCTTCATCTTCCCTGCTCACAAATTCTCATGGAACCAATCCTTCATGCCTAAAGAGTGCAAATATATAGGATCTCTGCTGTGGATGGAAGCACCAAGTGTATGACGCTCTGTAGCCTGTAGCCCTGTAGGACCCCGGGCATAGCATTGATGACAGCGGGGGCTATATATGTGACCCATCTCCTCCCGACCCCCGCGTCGCCCCCCTGGGCGGCACGGGCGGGCTCCCAAGCCACCTCCCTCCCCCTCCTACCTCCACCTCGCCGTCGCCGGAGGGCCTCGTTGGAAGCCCAGCGGACCTCGGGATGGCGGCGGCGGGGCAGATCTCCGGCGGCTCCGTTCGGATCTCGCGGCGGCGGCGCGTCCCTGGCGGTGCCCGGGTCTTCGGCACACGTGCGGGCGCGGACTACCTGTTGGCCGGATCTTCTCCATCGAGGCGGCTGTCTCGCGCAGATCTGAGTCCCTGCGGGCGGGCGGTGCTCCAGTGGCGGATGCGCGGGCCGGCGACAGTCTGGCGCGCGGCCTTACCTGTCTCACGCGGATCTGTTCCGGTGGGCAGGCGGTGCTCCGCTGCAGCCGCGCGGGCGTTGGCGGCCTGGTGCGTGTGGCGGCCAACGGCCGATGGGCCGACGGTGGTTGGAAGCGCGGGGCGCGCGGCTTTGGTTGCGGCCGGTCGGGGTGCGCGTGCGTCCGGCCTTGGGCGGCTCCATGGCGCTTCTAGGGCGACCGGTCGGGGTGCACAAACGCCCGACCTTGGACGCTTCGGACTTTGCAACTACATCTGGTGATGACATCTTCAATTTCGCCTTTATTTTTCATATAGACCAAGAGACATGAGTCAACTTGGCTTCATTCGCGGATTCTCTTTCTCGAAGACGGATTTCATCTGCAATTTATTCCGGTGGATTATGCACGGGTACCCAGTGGCTACTTTGCAGCATTGTATCTCAGGTTACGAATTCAGATAGTCTGCCGGATTTCGAGTTCGTTGCCGTTTAAAGTGGGTCAGGTATGGTCTATATGGAAGCATTGGCCTGGTAAGAAGGGGGAAGCAACACGGTGTGACTTTGTCGTGGTGGTAATTGTTACTAATTCATCGGTTCCGGGAAGAAATTATTAGGTCTGATCTTAATTAGTTGAACCTGACAGTGATCTTGTTGAAGGTATTGTTTGGATTAAAATGAATTACTCCCTTGTGAAAACATTTGATCTGGTCTTAATTGGTTGGGTCACTGCAATGTCGGCACGTGCACATGCCGTTTTCTCGTTGGAGGCGTTGCATCGGGAGCCTACTTCATAGTCCAAGAGCTGCATTGGTTTGTGAAGCGGAAGGTGAAGTCGCTTGTGGTAGTTTGCTGCGACATGATCTTTAGGTCATGGTGCTCTCTTTTTTTGTTTCTTTTTCATAGGCTGTGTGCATCTTAGTTATGTAGAGGCCGGGTTGGATCTTATATAATTATATCATCTTGATGTAATTGTTTAAGATCAATAAAGCTTCCCTTTTCCAGTATAAAAAGGTGACCTATATCACTTGATGATCCCACAACACTGGCACTAAAGAGATCATCCAAAAGCCCAATAGAGCAGACATTCATATTATCGATTTCTCGTGTTTGCTTGGATTCTTAAACAGAGAGAGCCTGAAAAATGTAAGGGGGTGTTTGGATCCCAAGACTAAAGTCCTGTCACATCGAATGTAAGATTGTTAATTAGAAGTATTAAATATAGATTAATTAAAAACGCATTTCGTAAGTGAGGGCTAATTTGCGATACAGATCTATTAAGCCTAATTAGTTCATGATTAGACAATGTAATGCTGCAGTAATCATGGGATAATTACATACTAATTACTCCCTCTGTTCTGAAAAACCTGACGTTTAGGACAAGGTTTGGGTCAAACATTGGGAATATAAATCATCAATAACTTTTAAATT
>OAMR01000044.1:3337140-3357792 GCA_900205405.1 Echinochloa crus-galli
TTCCATTATATGGACAGAGCCTTCTCACTCTAGGAAAAACAAAAGAGGACCCAAGGAAACTTATTCCACGACGGCAATACTGTCTTCATCTCATCATCGCCGTTAAGACACCCAAGTCTCCATGTGACCTTTTGAAGGGAGGTGCTGATGTTCTCTCCACTACCATCAATTCCATTGAAGCCAACAAAGAGAATACAAATCCATCCAACATCCTCAACGTCACCGTAGAGAACGAGGAACCAAATCTTCGAAAGTAAAAAAAGCATGAAGAAGACCAAACCCTAATGAACTAAGACTAGACCTTACAAGGGAAATGGATCCCAACTCCCTCTAGTGCCACCAATGAGATCGCTAGAGGTGAAAATGGAGGGGGACAAGAGAGGTGGAACCGGAGAGGACCAAGCATCGGGCGATCAATGACTGCATAGAAGCTCATGCGCCGCCGTTGGGGTGGGGGGCATTTATATTTGTAGGGGATGCTCTACTATGACATGGGAGGGGAGAGCGAGAAGTTTCCAATTGAATCAGACATGTGCAGATGCAATTGCAGGTGCCCAATGGCTCATTTTAATAAGGACTTGCGCATAACCGATTAAACACCCAAAAACTAAAAGACACTTTATGAATGCTTCCACCAGTTAGCTTTGGACCTCCTACAATTGTGAAATTAGTTAACACTTATCTCGCTTCCATTTAGGAGTGTTGTTCCTAATATAAATATAACCTAAGTCATGCTACTGAACCATTAGTTGATTATTGATTAATAGATAACCTATTTGGTTTTGTTGCCGAGCTGCTGAGTGCATTGCGCACCCCTTGTTTTCCACGGTGCTTTGTGGACTTGTGAAGATATCCCTCTTGGTCCCCCTAGTTCTTGCTCCAAGCTTTTGGCCCTTTTGTGTGGATTAGCCTCCGGATTGTAGTTTTCCGGTCATTTGGTGATCAATTTCAAGTAGTCAATGTTTCGGTGCTTCTCACCGCATATTTTGTCACATCCATCCTTGGCAGATATAAAGCTTCTCTGGATTGTGGTTCTATGGTCATTCAAAGATCAAGTCAAAATTGTCAAGACTTCTGTGCCACTCTCCCCATCGCTTGGTTCCATCCAACCTTAGTCGGGTAGAAAGCTACATACCGTTGGTTATTTGTAGCTAGTTATTGTTTGTTCATAGACCTACTATTGTGAAGATTGAGCCACCCCAAAAGAGATGCCTATCATCTATTGTCATTTTTTTCTAAACTAATTAGCTGAATTTGCTGCAGCAACAAAAGAAAGAGATGTAACCCTAGTACAAGTGGAGAATGATGGCAGCCACAATGCAGCAAATGTGGAGCTTTTTAGTTTTTATTGTACAGTATGATTTCCAATTTGAGATCTTTTACGGTGCTCCATACTCCCTCCATTCCAAAAAACTAGCGTTTAGGACAAAGTTTGGGTCAAACATTGGGAATATAAATCATCAATAACTTTTAAGTTGTTGAGTTTACAAATGTGAAAACTATATGAATAGATTTGTCTTGAAAAATACTTTCATAAAAGTATACATATATCACTCTTTGATAAATATTTTTAGAATAATAAGAGGTCAAAGTTGTGTTTTGGAGACCGTGTCGTTGTCCTAAACGTCAGGTTTTTCAGAACGGAGGGACTATAGGTTAATTAGGCTTGTTAGGTTCGTCTCGCGGAGTCTCGCGGACTTTAGTCCCTTGGATTCAAACACAGCCTAAGTGTTGATTTTAAAATGGGTTAATTTGATATAAGCCACTGTAATTTTCCGACTTCTGAGAAATACTATTACAATTTGTCTATTTAGAAATATGCCATTATAATTCTCTTAAAGTTCAATTCATACCATTTTATAAGTCTTTAATATTATCTGAATGAGCTCTTTTCCGGTGCTCATACTATGCTATAAAAAGTCTAGTATATAAACGTCTGACGGTTAAGATTAATTGTATACTACTGAAGACTTCACTTGTGGTATAAGTAGTATATATGAATAGTATAAGTAGTACAAGAATATTATTGATAAAAAAACACAATTGAAGTTATTATTATATAGTTTTTGACATCGGTATAGAGTTATAATATTATTAAAGCTGGAAAGATCAAAATAAATAAATTATCTTTAAAATTTGACGGTTAGATCTATACTACTAAATACTAGTATACTACTAAATACTAGTATGGAGCACCTAAAAAAGCTCATCTGAATACAGGCATGCAGCATGCCCTGTCCAAATTCATACAGCTCTTTGTACTGCCTTTTTCCAATCTCACCTTCAAGGTCTCATTGCCCAAATGTGTGTATCTATGGTTTTCCACAGACAAATCTCACAAGCCAAACGGAAAAGGAAGGAGCATGTAAGAACAATAGGAATGAGAGGCATCAGGAAACACCGCCAAGTTTCCACCCTTGCAGGAGGAATCCAGTGAGCTAGTCTTTCCTTGATGTTTTCATTCCCACCGCTCTTACACACTCTTTTCTTCCTCTTCCTGGCTCGCCATCAGGTCCTCCTAATCTACATATGTGCAGGTTACGAATTCAGATAGTCTGCCGGATTTCGAGTTCGTTGCCGTTTAAAGTGGGTCAATATATCACCAACTCAATAGAGAATAAGGAAGAGGAAGGAGCACCTAAGAACCATAGGAATGAGAGGCATCAGGAATGCAAGAATGCAAATGTCCTATAATGCTAGAGGAGAAATTAGATCATTCTCATTCCTTTATGTTCCCATTCCTACTGCTCTTAGGACCTCTCTTTCTTCCTCTTCCCTGCTCACAAGTTCTCAAAGACGAGAAGGTCTAGCTGTTGAACCACATGCATCAGGAGTGCATATATATATGGACACCTTTGATGTACGTTACTTATAAATTCTCAAATAAGCAGGTGCACAATAGGACATTGGACGTAGCAGCGGATGACAGTGGGACCATGTAAACTATAGCGATCTGTGAATGTGGGACCATGTTGGCAATGAAGACCACATGGAAGAAGCCTGGATGGAGATTTTTTTGGCTGTGCCATATCTGAAAGGCAGACATGCATGTTAGCCCACTGACCTGAGCCATGAATTCAACAAGAAAGGAAACTATGGAGAGATAGAAGCCTTCAATTGTGTATGCATTATTTTGTTTCAGAGACATTTGATCTTTGGTGCTTGTAACAAACTAACAATGAACAGGAATATGCATTACTTTGATGCAGAGGCTGGAATATTTGAAATATATTCCCTTATCTAAAAAAAAATTACTTGAATTCATCAGTGGAGCATGGATGGTGTGCTACGAAATTAATCTCTGGGTTCTGTTTTCAAGTATTGCTGGCTATTTAAGGCAAGAACAAAGAATTGTTCAGACGCCCAAACAAAGTCCAACTTGTCAATTTCAAGAAATGAAACGATCACGTTCTGTATACTCGAACTTGAGGCATAAGTTCTATTTTCCTCCAATTTATACGTTTTGCAAGGAGCTCTCTTGCTTACAGATTTTTGCAAATGGTAGTAAAACTGTAAAAGATGTGAAGCAAAATCCCTTGCAACTTGGAAGATCAAAATATTTCGACATTTGCTAGTAGATTATCTGTAGAAATATTTCGACATTCCACTCTAGATAGTAGAGACCAGCTCTGCAACGCATTTACCTTAGCAGTGCTTGTCTTATGAAGGCATCAATATAATAGGATGCATTCACCGTCAGAAATCTTCTACCTGTTAATCGTTGCCCATTTGGATGGCGTGCCGTATGGCTCATTTGATTCTGAAAGCTTACAATGTATGTTTTTGAGAGAGTAAGATTCAAAATCCCTTACGGTGGGTGTTGATTACTTATATACAGTCCTGTAGTCCTGGCTAGATCAGACTCTAGGCCCTGATCTTAGATGATTACAAGTCAAACACAATACGTCGTTCAACAGATCCAAATTTAGCATGGTAGTTGCTAGTTATCGTTTATATGCTGTTGATGGTGGACTGAACCAGAGTACAATATTCATGTTATGTGTGTCATCATCTTTGCTTTCTGTCTACTTTCTTTGTAGTCCTTTCCTCCTTGGTCATAGGCCCTGTTTAGTTCCCGGTCACATCATTAAACTTTTAAAAATTCTCTCTCCAAACTTCACTATTCACCTATCACGTCAAATCTCTCTCCTCATGCATGGAGTACTAAACGTGGATAAAAAAAAACTAGTTACATGGTTTTGATGTACACGACGAGACGAATCTTTTAAGCCTAGTTAGGTTATGATAGGACAATGTTTACCACAAACAAACGAAAAGTGCTACAGTGTCCGATTTCACTTTTTCACTTTACTTTTTACCTTTTTCCAGGAACTAAACACCCCTATAGAAGAAAAGGTTGGTGACACCTGTTGGGTTCTAGGGACCTTTTTTTTTAAGACACGGAGGTTCCATGGACCTTTATATTGACAAAATGTCGAGCAGCTGCGTGTCTGAAAGACCACCATAAGCTGGCACTTATCAGCTAAGCAGCACGGATACGGATACGTGTATCGGTATCGGAAGGATACGGATACGCGGATACGTCATTTTTTCAAAAAACCCAATACGCGGATATGTTTTACCTAAAAATATAAATAAATAGATAATAATACAAATTAAATATCCACACTTAAATGCAACGAAAAGCAGTTAATGTGAAGTAAATAACCACACAATAAAAGCTATAGGGATTAGAATGTGAGGAAATAGAACTTCTAAGGACTAAAACATAATTATTAAAAAAGGAAAGGGGCAAAATAAAAAAACAAAACCTTATCTCTATTCCTACCGGTCTCCCCGTCTCCCTCCCTCTCTCACATTCCCTCTCCTCTCTCGGTCTCCCTTCCCTCCCTTTTCCAGCTGGCCGTCAGCGCCTCCCTTCCCCGACCGGCCGCGACGTCGAGCAGGACAAGCTCGCCAGCATCGGGCAGGACGAGCTCGCCGACGAACCGACACGGCGGATCGAGCGCGGCGCGCGGGCAGGACGGCCGCCTCGAGCTCGACCATGGCGTGAACAGGACGGCCGCCTCGGGCTCGACCGTGCGGCGGCGGAAGGGGCGGCGGCTGAGATTCTTCCCCGCGGACGGCGACCCTCTCTTATCAGCATGAGCCTTATTTGGCATTGATTGAAAGAGGATAATCTTTAACGGCGGGACCACTGAGATTGCAATATGGAACCAGAGTGGGCGCATGTGATGGACCATGTTGCTTCGTCATGTCCGAATTACAATGTTCATGGCTTCTCCTTGGAACAAATGGCCAGTCTAGATTCTGAAGCTAAAATAAAACTGTATTCCCTACGCCCATAAATAGGGTGAATTGAACATGATTGAGTCTGTAAATTAGAGGAATTGCTTAGGCTTGGACATAAAATTGAAATCATGATATTACGCAAAAAAAAAAAATTGAAATCATGATGATTTTCGTTCATGTTTTCTTCTTGTGTCATATGGAACCAACAAAGTAGTGCGTCACAAAGTTACAGCTATACAATAACATATGCCATTTTTTAAGGGAAACAGTAGGGGAAACCTCTACTTTGCTAACAGATGGCATCATGATGTGAACAAAGGGTTCCAGAATTAAAACAAATAAATAACTAAATAAGACTGTCATATAAGCAGCCGGAAGGAGGAAAAGTAAAGTATGCATGCATGCAAAACTAGAACAACTTGATGGGAGTAATCAGGAAATATCATGACCATGAGCCGAAGGAAGAGGAAGGAGCACCTAAAAACCATAGGAATGAGAGGCATCAGGAATGCAAGAATGCGAATGTCCTCTAATTCAAGAGGAGAAATTAGACATTCTCATTCCTTCATGTTCCCATTCCTACTGCTCTTAGGACCTCTCTTTCTTCCTCTTCCCCGTTCACAAATTCTCAAAGACCAGAGGCTCTAACTGTGCAAAATGTTCATGCATCAGGAGTGCATATATATCACTACCTTTGGTGTACCTTTGCCTGTGACATTGGAGTGACATAACAGTGGATGACAGTGGGACCATGAAAGTATGAAACTATAGCAGTCTGATTGTGGGACCATGTACCCTGTGTTGGCAATGAAGAGCACATGGAATAAGCCTGGATGGAGATTTTCTGGCTATGCCATATCTGAAAGGAAGACATGCATATTAGCCGAGTAGACGATTGACCTGAGCCGTGAACTTAAAAAAAGGAAAATGGGGAGAGATAGAAGCCTTGTGTGCATTTACTTTCATCAACAGAGAGAGCATGGATGATGCTAGAGTTAACTTCTGGGTGTTATGAAATACTCTCTTGGTCCTAAAATAAGTGTTTATATAGCATTCAAATTTTGATTCATAAAGAGTGTCCATTTAGCTTTTAGAAATACACACATTAATACAGAAGTGTATAGAGAAACATATAGAACCAATCAAATAGTTAGTTAATGCTACTTTTCTAGTTCTAATGAGGGGTAACATGATCATTTGTCACGACTAGTAATCTGTCTTCAATTTTTTAAATAGACTCTTATTTTGGGACGGAGGGAGTATTCAGTTAAGTGGATGTCCATAACCCCTATACCATCAAAGCTTCAATGGTGTAACTCTCCTAGCATCAATTCCTATAACTCCATTGTTAATTCACACCCTCATGTATGAAATGAGAGAGCTTGTAGTGGTTGTAAAAATGAGAGAAAAAGAGAAGACAGTATTTCATTTCTTTCTTACTTTGTTCCCCCACATTCTTACATACCAATTCTTGATACTCAAAACGTAGTTATTATTTAACACGAGGTCTTTTCTGGTGCTCCATACTAGTCTAAAAAAGGACTAGTATATAAAGATCCGACGAATGAGATTAATTGTATGCTACGGTAACCTTGACTAGTGGTATGAGTAGTATAGGGTTAGTAGTACAGATAGTATAAGGATATTATTCGAAAAAAACTAAATGGCAGCAATGTAATTTAGTTTAAACAAAAAAACTCGTTATATGTTTCCGGCGGATCTATTGCATGGCGTAACAGGGATCGGCTAGAATTTTTTTTGACGACATTTATTTATTTTGAACAATCTTTTATTTACCACTATTTGCAGAATAATATTATTTTAATCCTCCTCTGGATATATGGACCGAATGAATCTAACTGCTTTAGCAATCTGGACCTATAGCGGCGGCGGACGAGATCCACCGGGGATGACTCGGCCGCTGGTTCGCTGGCCAAGCATGAAGATGATGCGACAGGGAAGGGCATTTCTGGCGGCGGCCACGGCCGAACGGAACAGCACAAAGAAGAAGAAACAGATCGTACTATAATAATATTGGAGATAAAAAGTACTACCTCCATTCATCTTTGTATGATGTTTCGGACACGAAAATTGAACTAGACTCAAGCCAAATTAGCTGTCCAAAACGTCATATAAAGATGACCGGAGGTAGTACTTAACTACTCTTGTGTATACTTACTACTAGTTGATAGTATGAAACACCGTAAAAGACCTCATTTAACACTGAGTTCTATTTTCATGTTTTTCAATGGGCGTCATCCTTCTCTGCAAACGGAAAGTTTTGCCGGCTATGTAAGGCAAAAAAACATGAATTGTTCAGACACGCAACCAAAGCCCAATACGTCAATTCAATATATGAAAGGATTACGTTCTGTGCACTGGAACTCCTTTTTTTTGCGAATGTTGTACACTAGAACTTAAGACATCAGTTTTATTTTCCTCCAATTTATACATCTGCAAGGAGCCAAGGAGCTCTTCTGCTTACAGATTTTCGCAAATGGTAAATCTATAAAAAATATGAACTGAAATCCCTTGAAAACTTGCAAGATAAAAACACGTACACATTTCCTGGGCATGCATCTTTAGACCGAGCACACTCCAGATTGTATAGACCCGCTCAGCAATCGTTCAATTACCTTAGAAGTGCTCGTGTTTGCTCTGAAGGCATCAGTATGCCAGGATGCCGTTTTTGTCATCTTTGTATGGCTCATTTGATTCAAAATTAGCATGATAGTTGCTAGTTATTGTTTATGCTGTTGACGGTGTACAGAGCCAGAGTATAATGCTCATGCTATGTGTGTTGTCATCTTTGTTTTCTGTCTCCTTTCTTTGTGGCCATTGGTCATAGCAGAAAAAATTAGTGGCAGATACATGACATTTTCGATGAAACAACATATTTGTGTCTCCTAAAGTTTGAGTATGCAGCCAGTTTTCGTATGCTACCTGACAGGTCTTATTAGTGTGATGTGTTAAATATCCAAAACAATCACTAGTTAATCAGTTATTATGTCACTGTGCCCAACTGCCCATAGAATCTAAAACTTAAACCAGTGGGATAGCTAGCTAAGCCATCACATTAAACTATGCATGCACTAAACATGCCAATTGTGCTAAAGAATCAAACATTCCGGTTAACAAAGCTATCATCTTAAGCTATGCATGGATTGAGGCATACCAAAAGAAACAACATCAATCGGAAATGTCCAACTGAAAGCCCACCATTAATCATCTGTGTAGTGTGCCAAAAGGAAAAGGAATGAGTACCTAAGAACAATAGGAATGGGAGGCATCAGGAAGACACAACAATGAAATGCAGGCCTTCCTCCATGTTCCCATACCCACTGCTCTTAGGCCCTCTTTTATTCCTCTTCCACGCTCACCTTCAAGTCTAAATCATCTGAACAAATTGTGCTGCAAGCCAAAAGGAAGAGGAAGGAGCGCTTAAGAACGATAGGAATGGGAGGCACCGGGAAACACCAAACCAGAGTTTCCACCTCTATTTCTGGAGGATGAAGCAAACAGGCTAGGGTTTCCTCCATGTTCCCATTCCCACTGCTCTTGAGCCCTCTCTTTCTTCCTCTTCCCAGCTCACTCTACAAGTCCTGCAACTTTCGGATATCTCTCAAGCGAACATTGGATTGCTCAACAAAGTCCATTGGCTTTGAGGTGTATATATACGGAGTATAGACCTATAGTGCATTCTGCACTTTATGTTACTGACAGGGGGGGCCATGTTATCTTCAGGCCCTGTCCTGAGCTGTCAATTTAGAGCACGTGCATGAAAGTTGGCCATTTTTAAATGCTAACCAGTATAAATCCATACGTTATCAGTGGAGAAAACAATGGTGTTAAGAAACTGAAGAGAATATATTGATACCATGTGCAGTTCAGTTGTAGGCAGAGTTCAGGCAATGAGTGAAAACTTGGACAAATTATAGACAAAGAAAATAACAAGAAATGGGCCAGTATCACTGTTGAAGCTTGAAAACACGGCAGCTGTAATGGTAGAATCATAGACAAGTAGACTAATAAAATTAACCCAACTGCAAGTTACTTCAGACATGAACTGCTCTTGAACAAGTAATAAATCCAGGAACTATCAAGAACAAACCCTTCAAAAATATGACCAATACAGGTCACATTTTCATCCTAAAATTTACACATCGATTCAACAGGTATTAATCCAGCTATGCAACTGCTCAACTATCTAGCATTTTCTGAACAAGGTCTGGCTGAAAAGGAAGAGTGAGGTCTGATTCAAAAGTAAAAAAGGGTCAAATTCTGTACAGGGAACTTAGACGACAAATTGATATTCCTCCGCTTAGGATCTCCCCTGCTTTCTTTTAGCAAACAGTAAATGTACTAGAAACTGTTAATCACAATCCCTTGTAATGTAGAAGATCAAAACATGTTGACGTTTCCGGAACATGCACATCTAGATTCAGCACGCTACCACCAACACTAGGGATCGACTAAGTAATGCATTTGCCTCAGCTGTTCTTGGATCTGTTGAGGCATCAGGATGAAGCATGTGCTGATTAATCTTCTGTTGTCATTGATGTTTGTAGCAAACTTGCATATGGAATACTTGCCCATTTGGTTTCTATGGCCCATGCATGTACAATCTCTGTACACTCATTTGATTTGACTTATATTTGGCAGAGCAGTTGCCAGTTATGCTTGTACTGTAGATGGTCTGAGTGTATACAATGTTCATTCCATGTTTCATCCTCTTGGTTATCCCTGCTTTCTTTGCAACCCTTGGTCATAGCAGAAAAGTTAGGGGCATATGTATGTGATGTGTATCTTCCTGACAAGCAATTTTCAGAACTATCGGACAAGCCATGGTATGGTATGAAAATACAGAACAGGCAATAGTGGCAGTTGTATTATTGTGCTAGTGGATATTAACATAAACTTGCAGGTTAGCCAGCCAACTAGCCAAGTCGTACCTTAACAAATCAGTGGACTACACATGACAAAGAACTGAAACTGAAAGGCATCGAAGCTACAAATCAATCATCTTGAACTATGCATCGATCGAACATGCCAAAGAAATAAAAACATAATAAAAATTGCCAACTAATGAAAAGATATCATTGTTTTAAAATACAAAATAAAATGGAAAGAAGAAACACACCATTCACCATATATGTTTTGTGCGTGCCGGATGGAAGAGGAAGGAGCATCTAAGAACAATAGGCTTGGGAGACATCACGAAGACTTTTTTTAAAAAAAATAACATCAGGAAGACTCGAAATGACATTTAGGCCTTCCTCCATGTTCCCATGCCTACTGCTCTTAGGGCGTCTTC
The DNA here is from genome assembly GCA_900205405.1 of Echinochloa crus-galli. Taxonomy (NCBI): domain Eukaryota; kingdom Viridiplantae; phylum Streptophyta; class Magnoliopsida; order Poales; family Poaceae; genus Echinochloa; species Echinochloa crus-galli. The sequence continues at coordinate 3,347,708 of OAMR01000044.1, forward strand.
TTCCTCTTCCAGGCTCACCTTCAATTGAAAATCATCTAAAAGGTGCGTAGTTTCTTTGCTAAAACAACTGCGTGATTACTCGCAAAAAAAAAACAACTGCGCGATGTGCAGCAAGACAAAGGAAAAGGAAGGAGTGCTTAAGAACAAAAGGAATGGGAGGCATCGGGAAACACCAAACCAAGCTTTCTGTCGCTAGAGGAGGAAACAAGCAGGCTAGGATTTCCTCCATGTTCCCATTCCCATTGTTCTTAGGCCCTCTCTATCTTCCTGTTCCAGGCTTACTCTTATGTCCTACTACTCTCCATACTTAAACAAGAACCCTGGACTGCTGGGATATGAAGTATATATAAGCCACTAATGCACCGTGTAGAAAACATTGTGTGGAGAAAACTATGCACAGACCTGGACCATGGTGCACCATTAGAGCTAACAGTTGATGATATGAGCCGGTCAGGCTTTGTCCTGCAGCATAAATGTAGGGCACATGCAGGAGCAGGGAGATCTTCTTCAGCTTACCATTTTTTCTCGAACCCGCAGGAGAGCTGCATATCATTGTATTAATAGAAGAAGAAGAGTCATACATAGACTCACACACACCGACACAACACACCCACACTCGAATCACCAAAAGGACCTGATTGCCTTACAATCACAGAAAGACCTGACCAAAAAAACGATGCTTCCAAATGGTCCACGCTCCAAGGATGATAACAGAATTAAGGCCCTTCCTTGTATATCATTACTGACTTCTCTCTAAGTCTTCCTCCACCAATCATCAAAGGAGACATCATCATGCTGCGGGGTACTAATCCCTTGGAAATAATCCATATATCCTCATTAAGCTGTTTAATTTTGAATTGTCAAGTTAGTCATATCAGGTCCGGCTAGATAAGATAGTTAGGTTGTTGCTTTCATCAGTTAGTATCTTGTGTTAGGACTGGCTATGTATACGCCAGGCAAATCGCTCGTTGAAATTAAGCAATGATTAATAAGGAAAAACTCCTTGCTGTGCTGCGGGCTTAGGAGTTAGGACACTGGCCAGCCATCTCTCCCCCAGTCCTAATCCAATCCATATCACAAAGAAAGGAATATGGTTTCTCAAATGGTATAACTATTAGAAACTATCAACAACAATCAAACCACTAAGATCGTGTAAGATCAAAAACGTTAACATTTCCTGGTCATGCGTGTAAAGGTTTAGCATGAAGTCCCTGTAGAGATGGACTCAGCAATGCATTTGCCTCAGCCGATGAGCCGAGCTTTGCATCTGTTTAGACAGTGGAATGACAGGATGCAATCAGTCATAAATCTTCTACCTGCCATGTATGTTTTTCTTGTGAACTTACCAAGACCGCTCGTCCATTTGGTTGCTAATATTTTTGCCTGATCTCAGTGTGCTCATTTGGTTCAAATTTTGCAGGGCAGTTGCTAATTTTGTTTGTGCAACAGAGTCGGAGTACAATGTTCACGCCATGTGTTTCATCATCTTTGTTTCCCTACTTTCTTTGCAGTCCTAGGTTAAAGAGAAGTTGGCGGAAAATACACCACCATATGTTCCACCAAATTACATTTCCGTGTCCCCCTTCATGTCACTAGTTCATAAATGTTGTGCGAGATGTGTTCATGTTTAGAACAGTCAATTGTTTTTTTTTTGAGGCAGAACAGTCAATATTAAACAATAGCATAATTGTGCTAGTGAAGTCTGATACTTGAAGGACTATTCTCTATCTAGATAAGCGATAACCTTTGACTTATCTGTGACTAAACATGCCAAAGAATATGAAACCAAAAGCATTCCAGTAAACAAAGCCATCATCTTAATTCTGCGTCTACTGAGGCATCCAAAACAAACATAAATGAAAAAGTGTCAAATGAGGAACGGAAACACACCACTCATCCTCGCTTTGTGTGATCCAAAAGGAAGAGGAAGGAGCACCTAAGAACGATAGGCATGGGAGGCATCAGGAAGACTCAAAACAGATTTCCACCTCATAGACCTTCCTCCATGTTCCCATGCCCATTGCTCTTAGACCCTCTTTCTTCCTCTTCCATGCTCACCCTCAAGTTCAAATCATTCAAAACACAGCAAGCAAGAAGGAAAAGGACGGAGTGCTTAAGAACAATAGGAATGGGAGGCATCGGGAAACACCGAACCAAGCTTCCACCTCTGTTGTGGAGGAAACATATAGGAATAGGCTTTCCTCCATGTTCCCATCCCCAGTGCTCTTTGACGCTCTCTTCCTCTTCCTGGCTCACTCTAAAATCCTACAGCTACAGATTTCCATATGCCCCACATCGAAGAAACTTGGATCGTTGAACAGAAAACTTTGGCCCTGAGGTATATATAGACCTGTAGTGTACACTGGAGAAAACGAAGTACAGACCTGCAAATAAGAGGGCATGTGATGGCCAGGGTCAGGCCACTGTCCTGCATTATTAATGTGGAGAACGTGCAGGAGACCTTCTGCATACTGTATACCTATATGTCAATATCTTAAAGAACCAACCATAACCAGTATTAAGCCCTACACTGAAGAGAAGGAAGGAGATAATAATAATATATCTTATGCAGTTAAGCCATAGCCCTGGCAGAGTTCAAGTTTTAGGGATAGTATGCTACTTCGGACCATTTAGTTTTCAGAAGTTAAAAAACAGTAAAGACCTGGAAAATTATAAAAGAAAGCAAACAGGATGGTGACAAATACCACAGTTGAAACTTGAAATCAACCCAACAACAGGTAATTTGAGACACGAAATGCTCTGGAACAAGTGATAAAATGTGGTTAGCCCATGAATACAGATACTCCACGTCAGAAAAAGGCAAGTGTATATGGCATGTTACTAGTCTGTCCAAAGCATGATAGCATATATTGAGGAACATACAAGAAGAGGAATTATTTCGATTAACACATGGGGCAAGGGCAAATGAATTCAGGAACAATCGCTTGATAGCAAATAACATGAAGATTTACATGTCATATTTCATCCTAAACTACTGTACACATCAATTTACGATGTATCAGTTCAGCTATGCAACAGCCAACCATATCTCAGGAACAAGGTCTTGAGAGTCAGCTTCACCAAAGTTAGCCCAAGTATCCTGGGTCTGGAGCTGACGTATTTCTCATCAAGGGCCAGAAAAGGTAGGATCAGCAGGTGACAATTCATTGCCAGAGTGATATTTTGTTTTGTTGAGCTGTGTTTCAACATCATTGAGGAGTTTGCTCAGTTCTCACTTATTTGTCCTCATGATTTTAGGATCCTTCAGCTTGCCTTCCACATCATATGTTTCACGGAGCTTGACATAGAACATGCAGATCAAATCGGGGGCTTCATCAATGTGAATAATCAAATGCCATATGAACTTGGAGGCAAACGTGTGGAACTAAACATGGCATCATCTTAATCTTTCAATAGACTGATAGACTAAGCATGCCATTATCTTAATTTATACACAGACCAAATGATGCCAAAGGATATAAATATTACAGTTAACCAAACCATCATCGTAAGCAAAGCAGGTAGAGAGTCATGCCAAACAATGGTCAAAGAAAAATGGCCAGATAAGCAATGGAAACACACCCCTCATCCTGTGTATTGCTGTGTGAGCTGAAAGGAAAACAAAGGAGAACCAAAGACCAATAGGCATGGGAGGCATCGGAAAGACCCAAATGAGATTTCCAAAGGCCTTCCTCCGTGTTATAATCTGGTAAAAAAATTGCATGGCAAGCCAAACGGAAGAGGTAGGAGCACTTAAGAATTATAGGAATGGAAAGCATAAGGAAACACCAAACCAAGCTTCCACCTCTGTACCTAGATGAGGAAACAATCATGCTTGGCTTTCCTCCACGTTCCCATTCCCACTGCTCATAGGCCCTCTATTTCTTACTCTTCCAGGCTTGTTCTCAAGTCCTACTATAGTAATACTCTCCGCATAATATCGAAGAAGAATTCTTGGATTGCTGGGATCTGAAGCATATACAACCAGTAGTGCACTCTGTAGAAAACCTTGTGTGGAGCAAAAAGTCCGTAGACCTGGAGCATGGTGCACCATTGGAGAATGACTCTGGGGGTGGGTGGCCGTATGAATATGGAATGGCCAGGTCCTATCCTGCTTTTTTTTTAAAGAACAGGAGGGGATCACCCCTACTGGTTATATATTAAAAATAAAGACAAAAACAGCTCAAGAGTAAACCAAAAAAAGAAAAAAGAATGTGAAGAAAACCAAAAGGAAAACCAAAAAAACGAACTACAAGAAGAGATCTAGCCATTCGCTCATAAGTGGAAAATAGCTCTTTTTTGCACGATGCAGAAGCATTGCAAATTCATGCATAAACTTTGCCTTGCAACCATTCACTGTTGGCTGAATCTGATTGAAGATCCACTCATTTCTTGTAGTCCTATCCTGCTATGTAAATGCAGATTACATGCAGGAGATCTGCTTACCCATATCTAAAAGGCCAACCAGTATTAAGCTCCGCAATTAGAATGAGAAAAAGGAAAGGGTGAAGAAACTTGCATTTAAGAATGAGAGCAGTGAGGAGCAAAGAAAGAAAATAGTATACCTTATGCAGTTTAGGTGTAAGCAGGGTTCAAACACCAGCAATAACTCATGCTGCTTAAAAGCAATCAGACACAAAAGGTTAAAAAGGCATAAGAACTTGGCCATATTAAAAAAAAACAATAACATAGTGACAACTTCTGTTCTAACCTAAAAGGAGGAGAGTTGTACAGTTCAGGTTAAGCAAACGACAATAGACAGGGGCGGATCCAGGATATTGATCTATTGGTGTTACTAGTCATAAATCTTTCCAAACCTTTGGGATTGTCTCATATACTACATAATATACATTGTTATAGTGGAATTTTCCTAAGGTCATTGGTGTCACAGGACACCAATACTCTGGATCCGCCCCTGACAATGTCACTGTTGGAACCAGAAAGCAGGAGAGCTCTAATCACTGACTATGTAAATACAAAACCAATAATTGTTTAGGCTAGCAACCAAAGTTCAAATTATGTATAAGAAAGCTAAGATATCAATTTCACTTTACTCCACTTATTACAACATCACACATGGAACTCCCCAGCTTTCTATTTCTCAAAATGGGAGGAAGAAATATTATTTCATAAACGGACAAAACTATCAGATACTATTCTTAGCTTTGGTCCATTCTAACTTGGAAGATCAAATCATGTTGGCATTTCTGGGTCATTATTTGGCAGGGTGGTTGCTAATTATTGATTGTGCTGTGCTCATTGATTCAAATACAGAGTCAGAGTACAATATGTATGTCAGATGTGTCATCATTTGTTGTCTCTCTACCTTGCGATCCTTATTCATAGAAGAAAAGTTAGCTGCAAATACATGTGGCATGCTCCGTGAAATAACATGCTTCTTCCTGACAACATTTCATGCACTGGCCAGTTTGCATAACTACTTGACAAATCTTGGGGTAATATTTAATTATGTCCAAAACACTTCACAGTTAAATGATTATATTATTCCGCTGATGGAATTAGAAAATTTCTTATGAAAACAATTCGACAAAAATTGAACTAGAGCATTATAACATAATCTAGTGGACTAACATCACAATGAATCTTAAACTGAATTAATATAATTAACAAAGTCATCATCTTAAATTATGCATGAATTGGAGCTTGCCAGAGAAACAAAGAAAAGGGAAATGGCCATGTGACTATGTCAGGAACAATATCAGACCATTTTTGTTTAAGAAATAATACCATTTACCATGAGTATAGGGTAAGCTGAAAGGAAGAGGAAGGAGCACCTAAGAACAATAGGCATGGGAGGCATCAGGAAGACTCAAATTGAGATCTCTGCTTCCTAGGCCTTCCTCTATGTTCCCATGCCCATTGCTCCTAGGCCCTCTTTTCTTCCTCTTCCATGCTCACCTTCGAGTTCAGATCATCTAAAGAGGTGCACAGTTTGGTTTTGTCTACTAAAACAATTGCTCAGCAAGCCAAAGGGAAAAGGAAGGAACGCTTAAGAACAATAGGAATGGGAGGCATTGGGAAACACCAGACCAAGCTTGGCTTTCACTCTGAAAACAAACAAGTTGGGCTTTCCTCCATGTTCCCATTCCCACTGCTCTTAGGCCCTCTCTTTCTTCCTCTTCCTGGTTTGCTCTCAAGTCCTGCAGCATCCATATGCTCCCAAGCAAGACCCTTGAATTGCTGAACCCAGGCTCTGAGGAGGTATATATAGACCTGTAGTGAACTATGGCCATGTGACTATGTCAGGAACAATATCAGACCATTTTTGTTTAAGAAATAATACCATTTACCATGAGTATAGGGTAAGCTGAAAGGAAGAGGAAGGAGCACCTAAGAACAATAGGCATGGGAGGCATCAGGAAGACTCAAAATGAGATCTCTGCTTCCTAGGCCTTCCTCTATGTTCCCATGCCCATTGCTCCTAGGCCCTCTTTTCTTCCTCTTCCATTCTCACCTTCGAGTTCAGATCATCCAAAGAGGTGCACAGTTTGGTTTTGTCTACTAAAACAATTGCTCAGCAAGCCAAAGGGAAAAGGAAGGAACGCTTAAGAACAATAGGAATGGGAGGCATTGGGAAACACCAAACCAAGCTTGGCTTTCACTCTGATGTTGGAGGAGAAAACAAACAAGTTGGGCTTTCCTCCATGTTCCCATTCCCACTGCTCTTAGGCCCTCTCTTTCTTCCTCTTCCTGGTTTGCTCTCAAGTCCTGCAGCATCCATATGCTCCCAAGCAAGACCCTTGAATTGCTGAACCCAGGCTCTGAGGAGGTATATATAGACCTGTAGTGAACTCTGGATAAATGCAGAGAAAACAAAGTACAGACCTGGCCCATGGTGCATCATTGGAGCTAACAGTATTGTTGTTAGGCCCAGTCCTGCATTGTAAATGTAGAGCATGTGCAGGAGATCTCATGCTTACTCATATGGCTCTGTCTAAAAAGGCAACCAGTATCAAGGCCTGCATTTAGAATGGAAAAGAAAATGGGTCATGGAATTTACACTTGTGAAGTATAATAGCAGTGAGGAGAAAAGAGGATACAACATACCTTATGAAGTACAGCATCAGGGATAGCATCCTCTTTAAAAGCAATTAGAAGCTAGAAGTAAAAAGGGCAGAACAATTTGGGCAAGTTGTAAACAAATGTAACAATAAGAGACTAGAAAATGAAGGCAGGAGAGTCATAATGGTAGTGGAGTACCAAATGAAGTTAACAACTATTTATTTCAGACATGAACTGGACTAGAACAAGTAACAAAACCGAAATGTATACTCAGGCCTATTCTGTATACGAATTCTATTGTCTGCAGTTCTGCATACAACATGAAGCAGAAATATATACACAAACATATTTGGTTTCACGATTGAAAAAAAAACTCAGGACCACAAGAAAAACATGTGGAAGATATACAGACTATATTTTTTTCGTCTAACTCACTGTACAGTCACAAGGTACTGATTCAGCTATGCAGCTGCTGGGCTATCTAGTACATCCTGAACAAGGTTCGAATGCAAAGGAAGAACGATGTCTTCAAGAGAGTCCGGTACTTCTTCCACCCATTGAAGTACTTGCCAATGGAAATCTTGTAGCTTGGTCGATGCTTCACCAAATTGTAGTACTCTAGTATATTGGGTCTGCAGCTGATGTATTCCTCATCAAGGTCCAGAAGAGTTATGCGCGCGAGAATAGGGATGAACATCGAATCAGCAGGTGAGAATTCGTCACCAGCAAGATATTTGGTCTTGCCGAGCTGAGCTTCAACATCATCAAGGAGTTTGCTCAGTTCTTCCTCACTTTGCTTCATGATCTCAGGGTCCTTTACTTTGTCCTCGGTCTCGTAAGCCTCGCGGAGCTTGACATGGTACATGCTAGCCAAATCAGGGGCTTCAGCCATGCGAGCAATCAAAACCCGCCTTATGAACTTGGAAACGAATGCACGGTACTTGACCGGGGTGTGCGTGAGGGTGAACATCTTAGGATTCCAAGCATCGACTTTCTGTATCCATTGGTGGACCTCAGTATTCACAGGGGGGATTTCGCCACTTAAATGCACCGCAAGTCTGTCTATGTACCTGTGGATAATTGGAAATATAAAGCACATAGATAAACGTTGCTGCTTCAAGATCAGTAGAAAAATGTACAAGTATCAGCTACACGTGATGTGAAGGAAGAACATACTGAATGATATCGATGGCACGATAGATGACATGAGCACCATTCTGGAAGACAGGGAGCTTCGCGGATGGGTTGGTGCGGAAGAAGTCCACATTCATGTTTTTGCCCGTCAGTGGGTTGACGTGGTAGGAGGTGTAGTCAATGCCCTTCTCTTCCAGCGCCATGCGCACTTTCTGACTGTCCAGAGAATAGGGGTGGTGGTATAACTGCATCGCTGCAACCAGAGATATGAATCAGTCTTGCTGCTTCCGGCATACCATGAACCACAGCGCAATTCATCTAAATCAAATTAGTGTTGGATCATTAACCTACAAATCCTCACCAAGGTGACACTGTGACAGACAAAATAAAGTAATAAGTAAATAAAAAGGCTAAGCTGCTCGAATTTTGTGCTTTTGTACAACGGTTCATTCATCGAGGACATAATATTCAGCGAGCCATGCCCATCAGTACATGTACACATGCTTCTATCAATCTTAACAACAGAGTTCATCAACACAAACCACGATGGAAAGTGGTAACCACATGCTTCCGATTTCCAACCGCCCGGCCCTTCCCAGAGTCACGAATCACACAATTCAAAAGAGGCACGAAACCCCTACACGCTACAAGCGCCCTCAACGGAAAGGGGGAAAACCGCACCTCTCCGAATCTCGCCATTGGTACAAAAACACAAGGAAACCCCCGCCGCAAGCCCGCAACAACCGCCAAATCCAACCCCGAACCCAACCAATCGAACACGGCGGGAAGCGAAGAGACAGTACCTCCGGGCGCGGAGGCGCAGGCGACGGCGACGGAGAGCGGGCGGGCGGGTGGCTGCAGAGCCTTCCCGAAGAGGCGAGGATTCTTCTCGGCGACGAGCGAGACGCGGGCGGGCGGGGGTTTTGGTGCGCTTGTGTGGCAGCGGGTGCGGGACTCTGCCGCAGTAGTGTTTGGACTCCGGTGACGTTTTGGGCGGCTGGGACGGCGTGTGCTCGGATCGATTCGTGCACGGCTGGTGACTTTTTGTGCGTCCGCGCAACGCCTCCTTTCTCGTGGAGACTTCTCTGCTCGCTCGATTCCGTCGTCGCCTCGCCTGTGGCCGGTCGGTGGCCGTGGGGGCCGGCGTCACCGGCCGGCTGATTAAAATTATCCAAATCCAATGCGCGTACCCGCACCCACTCCTTTCCTCGCAGTTCGCAGGAGGGGAGCGCGCGCGCCGCGGGCGTGTGGCGGGGCGTGCGGGTCGGTCAGGTCGGGTCAGCGTCGTGACGGTTACGCCAGCCAGCCACAGCATCCAGGGGTCCGGTCCGGGGGGTCCAGCGCCGCGCGCGTGTCGACCTCACCGACGGCCACCGCGGCGACGCAGCTGGCACGGGCCAACGGCGTAGCTGTCCGTCACTTCCGCTTCATCATTCGCGAGTCGCGGATGCTCCGGCCGCGGCCGGCGGCTGATTGATTCTGCGGTTTTGCCAGAAGGGTGGGTCATGGTGGCTGCTGCCTGCTGGTGCGGGGTTGGCCGAATGGCCGCTTGCCTCTCATCGGGGCTGCCGTGTTATCAGCTCGAAACGGGGCATGCGCGTATAAAAAGAAGAATCATGGCTTGTGTGATGTGGTATGAATGAATATAGTTTTCGTTCGAGTCTGCAGAATTTCGCTTCTGTTTATCGGTGTTTGGTGGCAACGTGAAGCTGAGGCGTGGCTTACTGGCAGCGAAGGCCGCGACAGAATACCAATTTCCTTTCTGCGTAAAATCATATTTCGACCGCAGCAGAATGGCCGATGATGTGTTTCGAGCCTCACAGCAGATCCGGTTTTCTTTTTGTTCTCTTTTTAAATGAGGCCCGGATTCTTTGGGCCGTGTATGTTTCTGGCTTAACTGGGCCAGCTTGTCGAAACATGTACCTGTA
>OAMR01000044.1:3361594-3376730 GCA_900205405.1 Echinochloa crus-galli
GTGCACGGCTGGTGACTTTTTGTGCGTCCGCGCAACGCCTCCTTTCTCGTGGAGACTTCTCTGCTCGCTCGATTCCGTCGTCGCCTCGCCTGTGGCCGGTCGGTGGCCGTGGGGGCCGGCGTCACCGGCCGGCTGATTAAAATTATCCAAATCCAATGCGCGTACCCGCACCCACTCCTTTCCTCGCAGTTCGCAGGAGGGGAGCGCGCGCGCCGCGGGCGTGTGGCGGGGCGTGCGGGTCGGTCAGGTCGGGTCAGCGTCGTGACGGTTACGCCAGCCAGCCACAGCATCCAGGGGTCCGGTCCGGGGGGTCCAGCGCCGCGCGCGTGTCGACCTCACCGACGGCCACCGCGGCGACGCAGCTGGCACGGGCCAACGGCGTAGCTGTCCGTCACTTCCGCTTCATCATTCCATTGGCGGATGCTCCGGCCGCGGCCGGCGGCGGCTGATTGTTTCTGCGGTTTTGCCAGAAGGGGGTGGCTGCTGCCTGCTCGTGCTGGGCTGGGGGGCTGGCCGCTTGCCTCGCCATCGGGGCTGCCGTGGTTGGTTCTAGTCTGTTTTTGCGTTATCAGCTCGAAATGGGACCTGCGCGTATAAAACGAAGAATCATGACTTGCGTGATGTGGTATGAGTGTATTTTTCGTTCGAGTCTGCAGAATTTCGCTTCTGTTTAGGCCTTGTTTAGACGTTGAATTTGGGGGGTTGAATTTGGGAGTAAGATGTCACTTCGTAATCATTGCGCTACTGTAATATTTCGTTTGTATATGTGAAAAATAGTTCAAAAATTGATTAATTAGGCTCAAAATGTTCGTTTTACGGAGTACAACAAAACTGTATAATTAGTTTTTGATTCATCTACATTTAGTACTCTATGTATGTTATGACATTTTGATGTGATGAGAAATCTTTTTTTTTTGATAGTGAATTTGGGAGGAACTTTATACATCTAAACAAGGCCTTAGTCGTCGTATCGGTGTTTGGTGGCAACGTGAAGCTGAGGTGTGGCTTACTGGCAGCGAAGGTCGCGACAGAATACCAAAGGCCATTTTCTTTCCTTTGGCTGTGTGTTTAGTTCCCAAAAGTGTGCGAGAAAGTTTGAAAAAAATGTCACATCAAATACTGTAGCGTATTGTAGCATCTTTTATTTGTTTGTGGTAAATATTGTCCTATCATGACCTAACTAGGCTCAAAAGATTCGTCTCGTCATATACATCAAAACCATGCAATTAGTTTTTTATTTACCCACATTTAGTGTTCCATGTATGAGGAGAGAGATTTGATGTGATAGGTGGATAGTGATGTTTGGAAAGAGAATTTTGAGAAGTTTGGTGATTTGGTGGGAACTAAACACAGCCCATGTTCCTGAGATCCTGTATTTTAAAAGGTATAGATTAGATGAAAGCATGCTTTGTTTGTTTCAGCCTTGTGCCAGTTAACTTTGACATTTATTTTACTATCTTGCGTGATATGACATCACTATATCAGGTGCAAATGAGCAGCAGGAATACCTTTTTGCTGAAGAAACTACTGAGGGAAGAAATACCATCGATGGCATAATTGGACCCAAAGAAATGCAGGGTCTGTATGATGGCTATACCTGAGCTCTCTAACATCAATATACTGAGAACGAAGGATCTCTGATTTCTGCCTTCTAAGCCTGTACGGTGCAGCCCTTGTTTGACTATCTGAGAGGCAAACACGAAATATGCTCTTGCAATATGGAGCAAACCCTAGCAACATGTACCAAAACCTACCTGTTGCACGCCATGAAAGTCAAAAAAAGAAAATTCTGGGAATTTTGATGATGTGATAGGGAACTAGACACACAGCCTTTGTGCGTAAAATCACATTTCGAATCGACCGCAGCAGAATGACCGATGACGTGTTTCGAGCCTTAGCAGATCCGGTTTCCTTTTTTGTTCTCTTTTTAAATGAGGCCCGGTTTCTTTGGGCCGTGTATGTTTCTGGCTTAACTGGTCCAGCTTGTCCAAACATGTACCTGTATGATGAAGCCCACGGGCAGCCCAACCAACAAACCCACCACCACCCCGGCACCCTCACCATCATTCATCATCAAATCAGTTCATTACATAACTTGAACTAGCTAGCGAAGCGGATGCAACTCTGTTCGGTTCTGTTCTGTTCCGCTCCGCTCGGCGCCGTGTCGCGTGGCATTGATTGCACTCGCCACCCATCTTACTGGAAGCCGCTTGAATGGGTGTCAGTGTGTGAACTAGCGTGCTAGCCCTAGCCCCCGAGGTCCACGGCGCCCTTGGTCCGGCAGCGCGCGTCCCGTCCCGATCGCGACGCACCGTGCACGCCGCACGCGCCCAACCAAGCCCTGCCACCAAACCGGTAGGCCGGCGGTGCCCGCGCCAGAGACGCCCCCATGGCCTGGACGCCGTGTGGCTCCACTGCCGGGAGATCGGGACGGACAGGTGCGCGTGCGCCCATGGACCGTCCTATGATCGGTCAGCGTCGCCTCACCGCCTCCTACACGACTACACTGCTCCGTAGTACGTCGTTGCCAGCAGCGGATTATAGAGTATGGGGTTTCTGGCTTCTATAACTTCTCGATGGTGTTGCTAGCGTGCTTTGCTTGCCCAACGGGTTTTTGTTTCTGATCGAAGTAAAGTCTTCCTCGACGGTGACACACGATCTACCAGATCGGTTCACTGCACGAGCGCGGGCACACGCACAGTGGCACATTGTGCGGCTGCACAGTCCAACTCGTGCGCTGCCCCGGCCCGGACAGACGGCCGGACACCTATGACTGCCCGAATTAAAACTTGTACCACGCGGTCGCTTGTGCGCGCGCGCGGCCCCGCCGAACCCCCCAACCACCGCCACCAATTCCTGTACCACGGGGGCCACGGGGGGCGTGACTCGCGTAGTCGCGTGCCGCCGCCGCCCGAGCGGGAGCCAGCGCGCTGCGCGCGGGCACTCTGGCCAGGACCTGGTCGGATCGATGGCAACGGACCCAACAACGGTGCTGTCACTTGTTTTTTTTTACCCTGTTTAGAGCAACTCCAACAGACTAGTCATTCTCTTAGCTAAATTTAGAGGTTTTTTCAACCCTGTAAAAAAATAGAGAGCCTCCTAAATGGTGGGGAAACCAACAGACTAGCTAAATTTCAAGATTGTAAAATTAGAATGAAGTCCACTTGAAAACCAACAATTTCGATCCTTAAAAACAGGTCCCTCGTTTTATGCGCTTAGCACCCTAAAAAGATTTCAATCCTTGCAATGTTGCCCCTGGAGCGGGCGAGCGGCGGGTGAAGCGGCAGGACGGAGCGGCGCCGGAGGGTGGAGCCGCGGCGGCGGGTGGAGCGGCGACGGACGGTGCGGCGGCGGAGGGTGAAGCGGCGCAGGGTGGAGCAGCAGAGGGTTGAGCGACGGCGGAGGGTGGAGCTGCGGTCGGGCGGCGGGTGAAGCGGCGGAGCGGCGGCGACGGATGGAGTGGCGACGGAGGGTGGAGCCACCACGGGGAGCCGCACGGGCTGCTAGGCCGCGCCGCCGCCGGACTTGGCCGCGCGCTGGGGAGGTGAGGAGCCGCACGGAGCTCCCGAGGCTGTTGGCCGCGAGCAGCACCTCCCACTCCAAGCTCCTGACCGCGGCCGCCTCCAACTCCTCCTCATCCCTTCCGCCGACCTGCTCCCAGCCTCCCGGGTCACATCATCAAATTTCTAAAAATTCTCTCTACAAACTTCACTATTCATCTATCATATCAAATCTCTCTCCTCATGCATGGAGTACTAAACGTGGGTAAATAAAAAAACTAGTTACATGGTTTTGATGCACACGACGAGATGAATCTTTTAAGCCTAGTTAGGTCATGGTAGGACAATGTTTACCACAAACAAACGAAAAATGCTACAGTGTCCGATGTAACTTTTTCACTTCACTTTTTACTTTTTTCCAGAAACTAAACACCCCCTTTGAAAGTAAAGTGTTGTGACTTGTCACTGCCAGCCCGCAGACCAGAGGCGCATGCATGCACGCTCTGTACAGCCCCCGCTAGGCGCCGGTTCTCGTGTTTCTTTCGGGTGGAAATATTTTTCCACCCCCTCTAACCAATAATTAAGGGTATTAAATAAACTCAGTTCACAAAATTAACTTCACAACATTATACTATTTCGCGAGACCTATCTAATGAGGTCTTTGACCGCACGATTAGAGAATAGTTACTGTAGCATTACTGTAGCAAAACATGGATTAATTAAGCTCATTAGATTCGTCGCGCAAGGTTGCACTCATTCCTAAATGGGTTTTGCAAATAGACTTCATTTAGTACTCCATGCAAGATTCCATTTGGAAATTTATTTTGGAGGAAAGAAACACAGCCACAGGCCACTGTTACTTGTTAGATAGGCCGGGGCAGTGCCGCTGGGCATGCATGATTGAGCTCCGCCGCTCCGGTCCGGTTCGTCCTCGTCTTCCACTCTTCCTCCTCCCGGCTGATCTGATCGCCCCTCGGAGACGCTTGATTTGTGTGGCAGTTCCACCCCCACCATCGTCGCTACACTTCTAGAACAACATCACTGCTAGCTGCCCGGCAGCCAGGCCGCGCCGATCGACGGGATCGGTCGGAACGAGACGTGATGGCGCGGCACCACACTGCCCCGGTCGATCGATCTACTACCAGCGCTGCTACGGCGCAGTAATTAGCGAGCTGCCTCGTGCCATACGTGATATTCCCCGTCCCAAAATAAATGCAATTCTAGGGTTTAAAATTTATCCCATAAAATATGCAACTTTGACCTTTCAACCACAAAAGACAAGAGTCTCTGGAAGTTTCTCGTGCAACAGACAAGTCAATATCTAGATGTTTCTTATAAAAGACAAAGGGTAATTTTGTAATTTTACATCTAGCATTAATTTGCGTGCCCGATACTAGAATTGTATATATTTTGGGACGGAGAGAGTAGCTCGGTTGAAAGGAAAAGGATCGGTCCAGATGTATATGTTTGGACTGTTGTTTGGAGTTTGGACGTTTGGTGGTGGCCGGCAGCGCGCGGACCGCGTGTCTCCGAAATCGCGGCTACCAACCCATGTACGGGGCCACATATAGTAGGTGGCGACTTGAAGCGTGTACTGTGTAGTGCGCTAAATTTTGATGGTGCAGCATTCAGCTGGGCCATCCGAACGAGCACAAAGATTTAAGCGGACATTTGAAAACGATAGATGGGATATTTTTCTTTGGGGTGGCATCTTTGATCAATAATTAAGGGTATTAAATAAAGTCAGTTTATAAAACTACTTTTATAACATTGGATTATTTTGGAAGACATATCTAATGAGGTATTTGACCGCACGATTAGGGAATAGTTACATATTACTGTAGCAAAATATGGATTAATTAGACTCATGTCGCGTAAAGTTGCCCTCGTTCCTAAAAGGGTTTTATAAATAGACTTCATTTAATACTCCATGCATGTAAGATTTCTTTTGAAAAAAATTTCGGAGTGAAAGAAACACGGCCGAAAATATATACAGTATTCTCATTACGATCCCATAATGACGAACAGACAATGTGTCGGAGCCGAAATATCCAGCCTAGCTTAATTGAGGGAGGCAGGAAAACGAGCTGCGATCCAGAGGGTCATTGGGTCAATAACCAGTCCGGCCCCCATGTATGGCCGTGTTTAGGTGTTGAAATTGAGTGGGTGAATTTGAGAGTATGATGTCACATCGTAATTATTGCGTTACTGTAGCATTTCGTCACATCGTAATCATTGCGTTACTGTAGCATTTCGTTTGTATGTGCGAAAATTATCCAAAAATTAATTAATTAGGCTCAAAATGTTCGTCTCGTAGAGTACAACAAAACTGTGCAATTAGTTTTTGATTTCATCAATATTTAGTACTCCATACATGTTATGACATTTTGATGTGATGGAGAATCTTCTTTTTGCATAGTGAATTTAGGATTTGTCTTACCTCTACCTGTGTTAGTCAAACATTCATGATGGAGCTACAGTTCGGCCAGACACCGGAGCCATGTTTCTAGGGGAAGCAAATTTCTAGGCTCACCCGTTTCTAGGCTCCCAGCATCTCCTGCAGGAGGCAGCTTCTCCACGAAACGGGATCTAGTAGATGAGCACCAGAACAATTTGCATCGGCGAACACAAACTAGAGTAATACCGAACAGTTTGGTCTAGCTATTCCAAATTTCCAGTTCAGTACCCACGACGTGTGATTAGAAACGGATTCAGGATCCAAACCATGAGAGGCTCTCTCTCCTTTTTTTTTCTTCCTCATCTTGAAGCCACTACTCCACACACCCCCATCACAAACGGTTCAAAACGGCCATCACAAACGGTTTGTGATGTTCCGTTTGTGATGCCCCGGGCATCACAAACACAAACGGTTCGTTTTCCTAACCGTTTGTGATTTCCTGTGTCCGAAATAAACCCCAAAAAAATACGAAAACAATAGGCAAGTCGCGTCATTTTTTCGCGCGCTCCGCGGCCGGCCGGGTTCGAACTCACGACCTCTTCCTCGCACGTAGCCTCCTCTACCACTCCACCTGTCCGTCACCTGTGACTAGATAGCGTTCCGATTCCTATCATATTATATCGGACCGAGTTTAAATTGCTTATTTGAGGCCCTAAACGACTTCAAATCAAAAAATGCTACAAAGTTTCCTAACTTTTCGAAACCTACAACTTTCATGTTGACCATTTTTTCATCCGAGGCCGTTTACGAAATTTGAATTTCAAATTTGAGAATATTCAAACTTATTCAAACTTAGATTTAGCAACTAGATGACTTCAAATGACAAAGTTGTCAACTACAAAGTTTCATGACTTGTCGAGATCTACAACTTTCATGTTGACCGTTTTTTCATCCGAGGTCGTTTGGAAAAACTCAAATTTCAAATTTTGAATACAAACTTACTTTTCGTTAGTAAAACACTTTCAAATTAAAAAGTTGTCAACTACAAAGTTTCATGACTTCTGAAGATCTACAACTTTTATGTTGACCGTTTTTCCATACGATGTAGTGAGAGTAACATTATTCACAAATCTTATAGGTCTCTCTTATAGTTTTAGAAACACTCTATGAGAGAGATAGATTTTATGAACAATACTCATATGAATTTGTCAAATGAAAAAATGACCAAAGTGAAAGTTGTGCATCTTGAGAAGCCATACAACTTTGTAGTTCAACACTTTTTGATTTGAAGTCATTTACTATTTCAAAATAAGGTTTGAATGAACCATATTACGAACCCTTTGTGATGTGAGGCCATCACAAACGGTTCGGAACACGAACCGGAACCGTTTGTGATGCCCCTCATCACAAACGGTTTTGGTAAAACCATTTGTGATGGGGGTATCACAAACGGTTTTGAATCACAAACGGTTTTTCAAAACTGTTTGTGATGCTGCCGTTTGTGATGTCGCTTTCTGTAGTAGTGAGCTCGCATGCGATGCACTACAGTCTACACCGCCTAAACTTTGCATGCATCATGTAGGTAGCCGATCATGGCAGAGGCGACATTGTGCCACTGCTGGTCTGCTATTGCGCCTTCTGCTCAACTGTGGACATCTAAGCATGCCTCCTGCTCACACGGAAGTGACGTGTAGCACATCCGATCCGAAGCTCGCCTTCACGCTCCGATCAAGTTTGCGTACTAGAATTAGTGTGGCAACGCTTCATTAGTTCACGATTGATCACAAGGTCCCCTGTCCTAGTCGTCCTATTCACATGTGGACTTCTTAATCAACCGGTACAGACTCCACTGTCCTTTCCTGCCCCGTTGGAACCGAGAACATGCATGCATTTCTTGGGCACTCATCCCTGACGAACCACACAAGCACACGGACACCTACCGTCCATATCCATAGATCAGCGACAGATCGTTCACATCTTCTCAGCGGCGGAGGCAGAGCGCCGGCCCTGGGGCAGGGCGAGCGGGGCGGCCGCCCGGGCCCCCGGGAGCAAGGGGCCCCGTCGCATGCACCCAGGTATACACCTGCCTTTGCGGTTGATGAGAAAATACCACGCTGGAAGGATATGATTAGCTCTTGCCTCTTGCCTTTGCGGTAGATTAGTTAATCCTATGGATCATGGCCCCCGCAATTAAAAGCTAGAGAGATAAATAGACCACAGTAGTCTGTCCGTTGGTACGTGATAACTCATCATGTTTGTGCTACTATTTTAATTCTATTTAATACTCTTTATTTTTCATTGTTATTTGATAATGAGAAGCTACTCGGCCAAATGGTTCTGTGCTTTGGCGCAAGTCACTTGAAATCAAATATTACTTGGGCATATAAAGAACATGCTAGGAATAAAATGGTAATAAAATGGAGTTGTTGGTGAATTTTACTCTTATGTAGAAGCTTGGGTGTGTCCAGTGACGGAACATACTTATCAAATTCTTATGTGTTTGCCTGAACTAGGAAAACAAAAGAAAGTTTAACATGTTTATTCATCAAGAAATATAATATATTCTCACTTTTATCTCTGATCTTTCATCAAGATCATAATCTTTTTATCATAAAATTCTAGTATTTCTTTTTGTAAAGAATCACACGAACAATAATTTATTTCTGTGTTTAGAAACAAAACATATAGAATTTTAAAATAAGAGCTAATTAACGTTCACATATTACTATTTTATTACTAAAATTTGATATTTGATAAACAAAGGACCCCTCAATATTTTCTCGCCCTGGGCCCCTGAAATCTCAGGACCGGCCGGCCAGGATTGCCTCTAGGGGGTTGATCTTCCTCACACTTCTTCTTCCTCCTCTTCTTCTCATTTCTCTTCCTCTTTCTCTCTATTTTCTTCTTTCTCTTCTTTTTTTATGATAAAAAAATTATAGAAGAGGCTTAGAGGGGCTCCATGGGTTACACATGGATAGGGGGGCTAGAGCCCCCTAGGACCCCCTAGCTACGCCACAACTTCTCCCACGGTGTAAGTAGTAAAGCAAAGGACACTTTTGAGGGCTTGTTTACTTGGGACCCTACCCAAGCTTCCTGGTCTAGGTAGAAAATTTAGGCCATGGATTTTGAACGCATAGAGGCATAGAGCTGATATTATTGCTGCCTCGGTATGAACAAAACGTGCCATGAGAGCTCCGCCAACCGGAGGCATGGAACACACACCCTTGCTTTTTTTAAGCACCACACATCAAGCATATTTTTAGATCCCGAAGATTATAAATCAAGCATGAAGGATTTCTAAGAGATGCTAATCTAATATACACTCCCGGTAGTGAATAGATGTTTTTTAATTACTCTATCCGGATAAACTCTAAATTATGTAGCATCGAAAGATCACGACTTTCAAAAAATACTATTAAAAGATACCGCCTCCTTAAACTACCACTTAAAGATGCCAACGTTACATAAAAATAGAATTCCGTTAGATTTTGTTAACTGAGGCTATTTTCACCTGTGAAAGAACAAAACACAGATATAAAATGACCTTGTTGCCCTTGGGACCTTATCCTTTTCAGCCGGCCTTGCCGGCCTTCTTCCCCTCGAAAAACACCGCATCACTCTGCTGCATATTGGGCCTCCCACGCGGGTCACGCCTGCGCCGCCGGCTACTGCCCTCTCCCTTGCCGCCGCAAGCCACCGCTCCTACATCCCCGTCGCACGCCGCCTCCGCCTCCCTCCCGGCCGCGCGTTGGCTCCCCCTGAAGCGTCCCCTTGAAAGAGAAGACTTAATGTGATACAAATACCAGTCCCAGGATGCTGGTTCACATTATTACAACAGATGATTCAGTATTTAAACAACATTACGGATGACGATGGCACTGCAGGGCCACTACAAATAGAACTAAAGCTAGACTCCAGATATAAAGGTTGACAACATAGAGGTCTTCATCAGAGCGAAAATCCATGCGGCTTCAAGCGGGTGGCCCTAACACACATAGACAAAGGTTGGGTGCAGAATGATCCCCCTAAACAATGTCCTCGGGCACGAAGTCCGGATCCTCCTCTGTAACAAATTGAGCAAGGGTGAGTACATACGTACTCAGCAAGCACAAACACATCCACGGTAGGGATATAACAGAAGCATGCAAGGAAAATCATCAAGGACAGGTTCATGGTTTATTTTGCAGCAAAGCTAATCTCACACATGCAAGGGTTTATTTTACAACAGGGTTTTCACAAACATTTCCTTTAGTTTCATCAATAAACATAGAGTCTATCTCACAATGAACCAAGATTTTCATGCTACCGGACTTCCCATCCATCGTAGCCACCGTCAAAGTCTTCCCCAAACAACTCACACCATAACTCATTCCCAAACCCAAGGACTAGTGAAGTGATCAAGCCGTAACTCGCCCAATACCATGGACACGGCTATCCGGATAGGTTTTTAACTCTGCAGAGGTGTACACAACCACAAGTAGGCTACCACAACATGAACACCTTAGTGCCAGTGCAGCTCCTTCAAAGCCATTACCCACCATAGCTAAACTGACAAGTTACTACAGAAGTGACCAGGGGGGTCAGCAACCTACCAACGAGATTCTACCCAAGGGCATACTTCACATAGACCGTATCCCCGGCTCCATGGCCCTCTGTTGCTCACCAGCACACCACATAACCAACAACTTAACTAGTGGGATTTATGCTAGGCCGTTGCCACATACAACGGTCGAGTGGTGGTACAATAAAATGGGTTAGCCTAGATGACACATCAACATCATCCCAAAACTGTGACAGGATAGACAACTCCCTCTCCCACCATGCTCAACCACACGGGTTCGAGCTCACCTCGGTATTTCACACAAGAGAATACCATCTGTCTCATCCCACACGGATACTCATTTTATTCACCAAAATTCACTTTTGA
The DNA here is from genome assembly GCA_900205405.1 of Echinochloa crus-galli. Classification (NCBI taxonomy): domain Eukaryota; kingdom Viridiplantae; phylum Streptophyta; class Magnoliopsida; order Poales; family Poaceae; genus Echinochloa; species Echinochloa crus-galli. The sequence goes on from OAMR01000044.1 coordinate 3,372,420, forward strand.
AAGTGCATCTAGGCACTTATATGTTTTGGTGATTTTGGATGACAACATGATTAGTCATTTAACTTGTTTACTTAAGTATATGAGCAGGAAATAATGAAGAAAGCAAACAAGTGTTAATCATACCATGTAAGCAATACAAATGACAAGTGAAGTGAAATGACAAATGAGACAAGGAGTTAAGCAAATTGATTGGTCTCATAGATAAGATACTTGTCAAAGATTGTGGGATATGTCATTTGAAGAATTGGAATTTCTTTGGGCTTGTTCCATAGCAATAGTTACATTCAAAGTGAGACATGATTCTATTGATAAGTATATGGTCTCAAGTGCATTGATGCTTATGGACAAGATTATCTACCAAAGAAGATATTCAAGCAAATCAAAGACATGGATTTCAATGTGTTATTCATTGATGATGCAATGCAAAGCGAAGCTTAATTTGGCAAGAGAGGATGGAAGGGATCAAGCTAGATGCGAGTGACGTTCCTAGCAAGGTGAAGGGCAAATTGGTTTTGTAGCCGAGGTACCTTGCTTGGTGGAAAGGTCTAGCATTATAGTTTGGGTTCTATACGTCAATCAAGTCATATCAAGTGAAGCAATGCGAAGCATCTAATCTTTTATTGATCATATGATGGAATGGCTTATGAATTGTTCATGCAATGAAAATTCTAAGTCATGAAGCTCAACATTGGATTAGCTCAAACAAGACATGAATTGTTGAAGCCCTCAAGTTGAAGAATGATCAAGTATGGCATCAAGGAAGATCTACAAGCTCAAGTGGTAGACTCCATTTATTGTTTTAATCTTGAGTTTAGGAATGCCGTACTATCAAGAGGGATGCAACATTAGTTGTCTTGGCATACACCAAAAAGTGCTCATTAGATCAACCCATGTGAGATAGCCTTGAGAGAAATACACTTGGAAATTTAGTGTGCTGAAAGACCCCAAACCGGTCTGACCGGTTTGGGAAACCGGTCTGACCGGTTTGAGCTCTGACAGGTGTAACGGCTAGTATAGTTCGTAAACCGGTCTGACCGGTTTGGGAATCCGGTCTGACCGGTTTCCAACGGCTATAACGGCTAGTTTTGGTTGTGTGGGGTATTTATACCCCATACCCCTCTCCTTTGAGGGGTGCTGGTTGCAGTGCCTTTGTGGCTCGTCCAAGCTATAGATGAACTACAGTCCATCCATTATATTGCATACACGTCGAAATCAGGGCTTATTTCGCAAAAAAGGAAAAAAAAAGCATCAGGGTTCAAACGGATTTAACTAGACTACCGCTTGGAGCTAGGTGCATGAAGCAAGAGTGATTTTAAAAACTTGACATTTCGATCAACCGGTGATTCCGTACCACAGAGCAACTATGTGGTTGGAATCTATAGCATAGATTAATTAGGATGATATCATCTCCTCGCACCAAAGGAGAAAATAATTATTATCCAACCGAAGATGAGATGAATTGCTTTCAACTCAACTCTCGTGTCGCTAACTTCTTATTTGATGTTGTGAGTGATGAAGTTAGAGAATTGATTCTAGAAGATGAAGCAACTCTATTCGATGCTCATCTTATTTGGGCTAGAATTGAGAAGCTATTCGGCAACATCAAAAGTGACAAACAAGACCAAACAAGAGCCAAGTCACATGAGGAGTGTACTACAACAGCAAGTACATGCATCAAGCCTCATGTGACAACCACCGTGGAGCCACAAGAGCAAGATGGCTCAGTTGCCGCTTCTCTGCAGAAACCGGTCCGACCGGTTTCCCAAACCGGTCCGACCGGTTTCCCAAACCGGTCTGACCGGTTTGGGCAGGAAGCGTGCAACTAGCCACAAGAAGGGAGGCCGACGCCGTGCGAGCAAAGTTTCAAGCTCACAAGCTATATCATCTTCCAATGATGATGTAATCATGCTTAACAAGTCCAAAGAAGAAGAGAAGGCGGAAAATTCAAAGGATGAGACTATCCAAACTCTCATCAAGGAGCTTGAAGAAGTCAAACTCTCAAACGCCACATTGGTTTGTAAGTATGAAGCAATTGTTGATGATTATGCTTGTGACACTCTTCATATGGCTTCCATTGAAAAGGAAAATAAAATGCTTAAGCAACAACTAGGATTGCTCACTAGTAAGCATGAGAAGCTACAAGTGAAATATGAAGAACTTTTGTGTTCTCTCATTAGATATTGCTCATGAGATTATGATTAATTCATTAAAATCTATTGAATCTCAAACCCACATATGCACATGCTCTCAAATTCAATATAATTTATCATGTGCTAACCCATGTTGCTCTCAAGCAAAACGATCTTGGTATGATGAAGTGTGTGTAGAGTCTTGTGATGACCTCCTTGCACAAGAAAATGAAGAACTCAAGCAAGAGGTGGAAAGACTCTCAAAGAACTTGACAACTCTCAAAAAGAAGAGCAATGCACGACCTTTTCAAGATAACCGTGAATCCATGGTGAAGAAGCTTGAGAAGGGATCAACCGTGCAAAGCTCTTGCACAAATCAAGTCAAGTCCAACACACGCCAAGAGAGCAAGCCAATCCTCTCCAAAAGACAAAGAAATTTGGAGAAAAGAAGATGCTTCGGTTGCCTTGAGAAAGGGCATCAAATTGCTTCATGCCCAAGCAAAGTGGGACCACACCAAGAGAAGCAATTCTTCAAGCTTAACAAAGGCTTTCTCAAGGCACAAGGAAAATACAAGGAAGAATTGGCCACCGAGCTACACAAGAAGAAAACAATCAACATCAAGCATAAGACATGCTACACATGTCGGGAGAAAGGACACTATGGTAACGATTGTCCCAATGGTAAAACTACTAAACCCGACATTGTCCATTCTATGCATATGAAGCTTGGGGATTCTCCAAATGCCCCTTGTGCCTCTAAGGTGATTTGTTCTCCAAAGAGTGGCACAAGAGGAATTTGGGTTCCTAAGCATATTTGGACTAACAACAACGGACCCAACATGAGTTGGGGACCAAAGCATGCTTGATGAGATTGTAGGGACAAAGAGATGCATTGGTGACTTGGCTTGAATTACAATCTTCAATGATCAACTAGCAAGCCAAGAAAAGTTGCTTCCGCTATATACTCTATACCCAATGACATCTCGGTAACCCTTGTGCTTAATTGATTAGGTTTAAGTCACTAGTGCCTTTTATAGGATCAAGTGTTTCTAAGTGTTGAGCTTGGGACACTTGATAGTGACTTAGACTAAATTTATTGAATTCCATTCATATATGCCATGTGATGCTTTTAATGGCTCTCTAGTAGAGCAATATTGTGTTAAAATTGCAGTGGATCAAGTTCCGACGAAGTTTGAATCAAATCTCGGAAATCCACGCCATTTGGTACATGTCTGGCAAAACCGGTCTGACCGGTTTGCCAAACCGGTCTGACCGGTTTGGCCCAGACACTTGCAACTTTAGCACATTCTTGTTAATTGAAGTGTTTAATTAATATTTTAAGCATATGAAATGTGGTATGTTTAATTGCTCTTCTGTGGAGCAAAGTTTGATCATTTTTCAGAGTATACCACACAAGATCCGACACTACCAAACAAGAGCCAAGTCACATGAGGAGTGTACTACAACAGCAAGTACATGCACCAAGCCTCATGTGACAACCACCGTGGAGCCACAAGAGCAAGACGGCTCAGCTGCCGCTTCTCTGCAGAAACCGGTCCGACCGGTTTCCCAAACCGGTCTGACCGGTTTGGCTCAGGGAGTTGGAAATTGGTCGTTTGAGTGAGAAATGAAGATTCAAGTATTTCATTTCATAAATTTCTCATTCTTGGCATATGCTATATATATCAATACTTCATGATGGTATGATTACTTGGCATATTTCATTTTGAATAATTTTCATGCAAATTGACCGAATATTGAATTAATCCCTTCCTTGTCATTCACAAGACAAAGTGCATGACTCATATTGTCTATATATGATGCACATATCTAGGGGGAGATTATTTCAATATTTGTGTCCTTGAGACTAATATTTTTTCTAGTGAATTTGTAGTCTCATCAACGAGAGTACTTCTCTCATTTGGAGTTGTCAACTTGTCTTGTGATTCATGACGGTAACACTATAGTCATTCTTTTCATGAATCTTGATCTCAATTTGTGTTTTGTCAACTCAACATAATATAGCATTAAATTCCTTAAAATGATTTAATCTTTCAATATCAGTGCATATGAATCCTTGCTTATCTCAAAAGCACTAAAATAAGGAATTTGATCTATATTGTGTAACTTCATGATTAATGACCTATAGTCTCACACGAGAAGATTTTTCAAAATAATAACA
>OAMR01000044.1:3387303-3398614 GCA_900205405.1 Echinochloa crus-galli
ATGAAAAATTCGTAAAATATTTTCTAATATAGATTATGATGTTCACTACCTCCCTGCAAAGTCTCAAATTAAAATTCATCTTGTGCATGGAGAAACAAAAAAGACAAATTATGTTAAGGAATAAGTTGGACCAAATAACATAGTTTAGGGGGTAAATTAAACCAAAACATAGTTTAGGGGGTTATCCTGACTTTCGCTATTTGGTCCAACTTACCCCCTTAACAAATTTGTCTTTTTTGTTTCTCCATGCACAAGATGAATTTTAATTTGAGACTTTGCAGGGAGGTAGTGAACATCATAATCTATATTAGAAATATTTTACGAATTTTCATCACTACTTTCTATATAACATTGTATTTTAAGGATAAATTTATTATTAAATATATTGCCCAATCAAAACAGTGACAAAAATTTTAGGATATTTTTAACATATATTATATTGTCTACTATAATTTTGTAAAAGTTAAACTTTAAATTTCACTTGTGCATGGAGAAAAAAAGACAAATTGTGTTAAGGGGTAAATTGAACCAAATGACATAGTTTAGGGGGTAAACTAAACCCGGAATTACTTTAGGGGGTTATCCAAACTTTGGCTATACTTCAGGGGAGTAATTTGAACTTTTTCCTTCCTGATTTTTCTCTCATGAGATTCATGTTCTGTGCATGCTAACACATATTATTGTATTTTACAGTGTGTTGATAACTTGATCGATTCTCTGCATATTGCTAGGCACAAGGTCTATTGTTGGTTTCCTCTGTGGAAAACCGGTCTGACCGCTTTACCAAAGCGGTCTGACCGCTTTACCAAAGCGGTCTGACCGCTTTACCAAAGCGGTCTGACCGCTTTACCAAAGCGGTCTGACCGCTTTACCAAAGCGGTCTGACCGCTTTACCAAAGCGGTCTGACCGCTTTACCAAAGCGGTCTGACCGCTTTACCAAAGCGGTCTGACCGCTTTACCAAAGCGGTCTGACCGCTTTACCAAAGCGGTCTGACCGCTTCAAGCGGTCTGACCGGTTTTAGGAACCGGTCTGACCGGTTTCAGTGCTGACAGTGTGAAAAAGTTTGTTATTTGCAGAATTCACCTATTCACCCCCCTCTAGGTGACATCAAGGTCCTTTCAACTTTTCTTTTTAAAGCACACATGCGGTTGCTTTTGTAAACACCAAGTGATTTTAAAAGCAGGTATAACAGTAAACCAGTCCTAAGCATTTCTAGCAGTGACTAACATTCAAACAGAGCAATGTCATATTCAAACATTTATCTAGGTTGTCAAGGAAGCAGTCATAACAATCAAGGTGTGGCTATCCAATCGGGTTTAGCAATAAATCATGCAAGTTTTCTAAAACAGGCCAATAGGTTGTGTTTTTACAAACTAGGACAAAATATGCATCAAAGGATGGGATTGCACTTGCTTTTTTCCCAACCCTCAGGGGATTCTTGCCCGGGTTTTTGGTCTCCAAGCTCCTGCTCGTAACCCTGCTCCTCCTCGAGTCCTTCCTCGTTCATAGCAGAGTCTACAATACACATAACAAGCATACAATAAATAAAGGAAATAAATTTTTGCTGAGCTCTGAAAGAAAGAACAGAGAAAGAGATGGGCAATGGTGATGACAAGATTATTTTTGGGTATGGGTTGGATGGACTGGCGGAAATACGCTGGTAAACATTGTGGTGGAGTTTGGGGTCAAACGGGATTAAAATGGCGCATGAAATGATGGGTTTAGGGGCTGTTTTAAAAGAAAGGGACCTGTTTGCGAATACAGAAAAGGTCAGGGGGTTCTGGCAAAACTAAGAGAGAGAGAGGGAATAGAGATTTGGACGGCGGGTTAGAATAGGGGAAGGTGCAGGGGGTTATGCGCAAATGTGCCCTTCTTCTTCGTGAAACAGAGAGAGAGAGAGAGAGAAGCAGGGGAAGACGGCGGCGGTGCCGGCGATTGGGCGATGGCGGCGGCCGAGAGTAGGGGGAAAAGAGAGAGGGGGTTGCGGCGAGTCTATCCCTGTGCTTACCTCGGACGGAGGCGGCATGTGGAGTGCTCCCCACGAGAGCTTGAGGGCTGCAGTGGCAATGGTGTGTGGGCGGCGGTGTTGTGGTGGCGGAGGCGACGATTGATGGGGTGGGCGAGTGTGAGGTGGTGAAGGAGATGCTGATGGGCCTATTTATAGGCGCGGGGGTGAGCCGAGGGGGCGATCTGACGAGAGAGTGGGAGAGGAGCGCTCGACGGACGGCAATGGTGGCCGGCGGTGCGAATTAAAGACGATCGGCGCGGTTGGCGTCTCGGAAAGCGGGGCGAAACTGTGGGGGAGCAGTGCGGCAGTGCACGATGCTGTGTTTGACGCGTTGCGGCGTGCGCGCTTGTTTAGCCGCTGCCTCATCGGCGACGTGGCGACGGGACTGCTGCAGGGCCGGGCTGTGGCATGGTCGGCGCGGCGGAACTGCGGCGCCGACGCTTGGCATGTGCGGGAGGGCGTGGCGTCGGCGGCACGGCGGGGCGTGCAGTGGCGCAGCGACGGCGAGTGCGGTTGGTCGGCGCGGCGTCAACGGCGGACTCGCGAGCGGCAGTGAGTTCGCGTGGGCGGCGCGGTAGTGAGGTACGGCTGCGGCGGTGTAGCGGTGGGCGGCACGGCAACGGTGGCATGGCCATGGCCGTGGCCGTGGCTGGCGCAGGCGATGCTGTGGCGCGGACCAGTACGCGGCGTGGTCGGTTGAGCGTGGGAGGGCGGCTCAGTGGCGTAGATAGCACGGTGGCAATGCTCGGTGGTCGGCACGGCAAGCCCGCAAGAACGGTGGCTTGCAGGTGTGGGGAGCGGGCAGGGAGACGGGGGTGGCCGGCGGCGGGCAGAGCATCAACGCTCAGCGCCAGGGGAAACAGGGGAAGGAAAAAGAAAGAAAGGGGTAAAAGAAAGAAAGGAGAGGGGGAAAAGGAAAAGGAGAAAGGAGAGGGGAGAGACGGCGGGATTCGCGGTGGAGATCCGACAGGCGGTCGACCCGAGAGCGGGCGACGCGGGACGGAAAAGGCGAGGCGGTGACAACGAGGCGAAAGATTCGGGTGAAACAGGAGCTCCGACGGTAAAAGGTTTTGAAAACATTTTTACCGAGCGATTTATTTGGTGGATTAACAGAGAGCAAAACGCGGGTGTTACTCCCCCTTCCCTCCCCATCACACGCCGCCTCCCCTCTCGTCCCTCCCCATCGCTCACTGCCTTCCCCTCCTCCCTCCCTGCCACGCGTCGCCTCCCCCTCCTTCCTCCCTGTCGTGCGCGCCTCCCCCTCCCTCCTCCCTGTCGTGCGCGCCTCCCACTCCCTCCTCTTCTCGCTCTTCTTCTCACTCACCGGCCACGTCTCCCTTCCCCTCCCTCCCCGACCACGCCCCCTCCTTCTCACTTGCCGGCTGCACCGCCCTCCCCTCCCCTCGCCGGCCGTGGCCCCTTCCTCGCTGGACCCACCCCCTCATTCTCCCTTGCTGGCTTGTGCGCCAACCCTCCGTCGCCGGCCGCGCCCCCTCCCTCCCTCGCCAGCTCGTGCGTTGCCCCTCCTTGCCGCCGCGCCACCCTGTCTCTCCCTCTCCGGCTCGCGCCCTCGCAGCCGCCCTCCTTCCTGTGCTGTATAGTAATGGTCTGGGGGTATTTTTGTCCAAGATAACAGATATAGTAGAGAAATCTAACAGAGTGCTATATTCAGGTAACGTTTGCATCTTTCGGTGATATTTTGCGGGGACGAAGTCTTTTAATAGTATTTTTCGAAAATCGTGATCTTTCGATGCTACACAACCATTTTTTTTCTTTTTTCTAACTCGCTGTCCTCGGCGTCGGTTGGGCACTTATTCTATTTTAAATAAATTTTCTTTTAATTGTTATAATTAGACCATCCTCAATTTGATAAGATTTTATACAAAAATGTGCCAATATTTCTGATACCGATTAACTATCACCGCATCCATCATTTAGTATAACTTAACATTGATACCCTTCCTGTATACCTGATTAAATTTAAGCTAGTTTGATCTAGAACAAAATTTAAACATTTATTTTTGGACGCAATGAGTATGCACGCCATGGTCCACCACAGCCTCCCAGACAGAGTAAACCAAAGGTGAAAGGCCCATGGACTTTTCTGGGGATCCAAAATTCTGGTGGCAGAATTTGAGTTGGAAATGGGTGGAAGGACCACGCTGGCCGTAGTGAAGCCTTGACAAATCGATGCCCCATTTTTTCAGTGAGTCATGATACAAATATGAATTTCGCAAAAAAAAATGATACAAATATGAAATACCATGGCGCCATGCAAAATGGAACAATGCATCCATCAGCCATCATGAATGAGAAGGAGATGGAGATCCAGCCAGGTCCTGCGTGAGCCCCACAGCTATGGTCCTGGGCACGGGGGATCGGAGCCCAGCCGAAGTGACCCCGAGCCGTTTTCTCTGAAGAAAAACACCCGCCCGAATTAAAAACTCAGATAAGTTTGCGAAGGCGACGTCGCGCGCTCTGGTCTCTTCGCTCCGGCAGCGCAACGAGTGGCCCTCCTCCCCCGCCGTCCCCCACCTCCAAACCCTCACGGACCCCTCTCCCAACCCATCCCATGGCGAGTGGGCCCAGCAATGCCCCTGGCCCACCGTCAGTGACGTTCCATGGCCGCCGAGGGCGGGCACGGGGGCGACGGAAACCGGGGTCGTCGTCGTCCACCTCCCCCCTCGTTAATGACGCGCTAATCGGCGAAGCTTAACCCCACCGGCTCGAGCTTGCTATAGTGCGCAGCGGCGATCGGGCGGCATTAGCGTGCGTCGTCACATGGGGGTGGCCGGGTGGGGCTTGTACGCTAGCCATTAATACGGCAGGTCGCCCATCCCATCGCGGCCGCCGCGCCCGTCTTCTCCCCCGCACACCCAGCCCGAGCCCGCTTAAATCCCCGCCGCGTCCCGGTCGCGCAGCCCCACCGCCCCCCGCGCCCCCGTCGCGCTCCTCCCCGCTCGCCGCGGAGCTCGCCGTCGCGCTCCGTCCCCGTGCGATTGGCGGCCGCGCGGGACCCGGGGCGCTTCCGCGTGTCCGCTCTCGTGCTGGTTGGTGATTGTCGCCGCCGGACGCCACGGCCAGCCCAGTCGAGGAGATGGACTCGGTCATGGCCGCCCCCGACGCGCCGCCGCAGGCCGTCGTGCTCGTCTCCGCCGGCGCCAGCCACTCCGTCGCGCTCCTCAGTAAGCCAGCCAGCCCCCGCACTAGCCCACGCATTTCGTCGAGCACGGCCGCGGTGATTGCTTGCTTGTGTTATTTTTTTCGCTGACAAGTGGCGCGCCTGATTTCTTCGTGTGTGTCTGCTTGCCAGCGGGCAATGCGCTGTGCTCGTGGGGCAGGGGCGAGGACGGGCAGCTCGGGCACGGCGACGCGGAGGACCGGCTTGTGCCCACGGTGCTGAGCGGCTTCGACGCGCCCGGGATCACGTCCGTCATCTGCGGCGCCGACCACACCACCGCCTACTCCGAGGAGGAGGTGCAGGTGTACAGCTGGGGATGGGGAGACTTCGGGAGGCTGGGGCATGGCAACTCCACTGACGTCTTCACGCCCCAGCCGGTCAAGGCGCTGCAGGGGCTCCAGATCAAGCAGATTGCCTGCGGGGACAGCCATTGTCTTGCCGTCACCATGGCCGGGGAAGTGCAGAGGTGAGACGGCTACGAACAGTTAACCGCTGAGCATGTCCCGAGTAGTGCAGAGTATTTGATAATCTGTGTTATCCACATGACCACATCATATTATTCTCTGCTGAATCTTTCAAAAAAAAATATTCTCTGCTGCTCTGTCTTAGTTTTGTGCTTACCTTTTTCTACAATCTGATACTTATATTTGTTTATTTGTAGTTGGGGTCGTAACCAAAATGGACAGCTAGGCCTTGGAACTACTGAAGACTCGCTGCTCCCTCAGAAGATTCAGGCTTTTGAGGTAAAAAAAGGATATACCAAAATCTTCATATTGAGAGATCTAGATCATACTGGGAAAGTTTGACTACCTTATTGCACTTTGACACTTGTTCAATGCAACGCACTATGCGCATAGCATGTTTATGTAAATCATTAGTATGAGTTGAAGTATCAAATTCATATCTTACAAGATGTGCAGCAATATAATACTATAATCATGAGATACACCACAGCTGTGCTGTCACTATGTCCCACAATAATGGTGATTTGAACACCAGGCCTTGCCCATTAGATCCTGTTCCTTCTGGAGGAGAACTATCACCATATGTCAATGTCTCGTGCAATGCCGTTGAAGTGCTTATGGTCCTATGTTTGTAGGGTGTTTGTGTGAAAATGATTGCTGCTGGTGCCGAACATACAGCTGCAGTAACTGAAGATGGTGACCTCTATGGATGGGGTTGGGGCCGATATGGAAACTTAGGTCTTGGGGACCGTAATGATCGTCTGCTTCCGGAAAAAGTATCTTCTGTGGAGGTAAATTATCTAAGTGTCTTACCCTTTTTAGTTAAAAATCAACATTTCCACTCAACTGAAGTTCTAACACCTTCAGCACTTGATACTGCATGAAAATTGATCTTTCCATCTTGGACCTGTTGCAATTAAAAACACACTCATTATTATTTCCTTGATCCCAAGGTGTCTAATCTGGGCATATCTTCAGCTGCAAGTTACTCCTTTCCTATCTGGACCCATGTGGTCAACTTGAAATATCCTTCAATCAAAATCACCCTCGGAATTCGGAAGTGAATCTTTATTCCCTGATATAGAACCATCAAAATACATAGAGCTATTTCAGATGATTAATCTGAGCACCTTGTTCTTATCCAGACTTTATCCCAATGATTTATCTTTGAAATCTTAGTATGGAGTACTACCAATTTACCATTTACAGTTCTGATAGAGTAACACCATAGTTTACTACAAAGCACATAGAGGAAATATCTGATACATTTGTTCTGTTGTTGGTGAAAAGGTTGATCCTTACTCTAATAAGTAATGACAAGTAAATGATGTGCGAAACAAACCTAAACAAACTTATGTCAGAATCGGTTTTCCCTGCAGCTTGATCTTGCTAATTCTTTCAATAAGTTTGCTAACTTTCACAAGGATGTGGTCATTTAGTTCTGTTGTAGTATATGGTTCCTTTCTTACCATTATTTCTGTTTATTCTGTTGTTCCACGTTGTTGTATATTCTTATGTTTTCCCTTTCTGTAGGGTGAGAAGATGGTGCTTATTGCATGTGGATGGCGACATACCATTACTATTTCCGCCTCTGGTAATCTGTACACTTACGGTTGGAGCAAATATGGTCAACTGGGACATGGTGATTTTGAAGATCATTTGGTTCCACATAAACTAGAAGCTTTGAAAGATAGCACTATATCCCAGGTAATAGCTTATAGCAATCTTTCCCAGACATGGTTTCATGAAGGATCAATACATTCACACACTTAGTTTTTGCTTTTCTAGGCTTTAGAAAGACATTGCTTCCATGCACAGGCACACAGAGAATGACTTATGCTGGAAACTTGAAGAATGCACTTTTTACATGTTGTTACCTATACTATATATTTTCTATATAAAAAAATTGGGAAGCCTCACGAACAAATAAAAACTCACCACATGCTACTTAAGTACTTATAGCCCTAATAATGTCCGAATCTCCCTATCTTCTTGAAATCTTGATTACTATTTGAGCATTTGAAGAAAGGTTTATATATATGTATTCTGCTGCTTTAGATTTCAGGCGGTTGGAGGCATACGATGGCACTTACATCAGAGGGAAAGCTTTATGGGTGGGGGTGGAACAAGGTTTGTGCTCTACTTCCTTTTTACCCACGGTTGCTGTTTGATTCAAACTGCACAAACAAGATTCTGTCATGTACTTTTGTTGATGAATACAAATATGGATCTCTGGTGCCGATAAGTAGTTTTATTTGTAAGCACATGTATGGCTTCTCACATATGGTGAATTTGCCATGATGATAAAAACTTCCGTTACACAGCGAAAATAAGTGGACCTATTCCTTGGTCAACTTCACAAACTTAGTTTAGAATGTGAATATTGTTCTTGTTTCAATGAATATGATCCAAGATTGATCGCTTGGAACTGGAAGATCCGCTGTTCTCCAGTAAAGGGACAACATCTAGTCTCTAAGTACGCTTACTTTTGGCACAACTTTAAGCTATATCCAATCTGATAATACAAAAATAGATTCCATCCTTACTGATGGTTTGCCATGATGCAGGGAACTTGGCAAAAATCTCTAGAAGTGTTGAACCCTTTGGTTTTCCCTCTTATCATTTAGATGTCTGTTGGATTCCTTGATAGTCAGTGACCAGTGCTAGAATGTTTTTCACCACTACTCACTCCAATTTGTTGTTTAATGGGAACTGCAAATTTGATCGTCCATCTCTTATCTAGCTTGGTTATACCTGGTATCAAGAACATTAACTACATCTATGGAAGCTCTTATCCTAATTGGTCAACAAATATATGGCATTCCTAAACTCAAATAACTTAGTGTCAAGTGGTTAGTTCAAGTTATGAACTTAGTTTGTCCTGTTTTAGTACTTTAGTCACACATTGTGCTCAGCTCTATTTTCATGCCGGGCTTTGCTTGAGTTCCAGCTCTATTGTAGTATTTTATTTTCACATGTTCATGTGGGTTTTTTTTTCTCTATCATTCTTTACTCTGATCGTGTCCCCTATTTTGAGCTTGCAGTTTGGACAAGTTGGAGTTGGCAACAATGATGATCATTGTTCCCCAGCACAGGTTCATTTTCCAGAGGAACAGGTATGTCATGTTTGTGGGAGGGTTTATGCTGAACTTGTGCTCAACTAAATAATGATCCATGTAGTACATGTGTCACGAAAAGTCATAGCCACAATAATAATGATCGTTCATTGATTCATGTGAATGGCGATTGCCAACTTCCGTTTATTACTGTGGCTTCTGCAGAAAATTACCCATGTTGCTTGTGGATGGAGACACACGCTTGCCCTTTCTGAAAAGAAAAATGTTTTCTCCTGGGGAAGGGGTACTAGCGGGCAGCTCGGCAATGGCGAAATAGTTGACAGGTGGAGTTCCTATCTAGCACGCTTGCTCAAATTATATTCTTCCTCGTAGAGCACTTTCTTATGCCAGTCCTTGCTATCTATGCTCGTCCGGGCTAACAATTTATCGACCTGTATCATCCTGAAGGAGCACGCCTGTGCTGATCGACGCCATAAGCGCAGACGGTTCTGGGTGCAAGAAGCTAGAGTCATCCACTGCAGCTCCATTCACAGGTTTTTATCTCTTCATGCTCTAGTAGTCTAGTAGCTGTAGAAATGCAGTTGCTTTTACCGACAGGCGGTTGACGCATCTGCTCCATGTTTTCCAGCCAAAGTCTGGGTGTCCCCGTCAGAGAGATACGCCATAGTTCCCGATGAAAACGTGAGTTCCGTTCATGCCTGTTTTAATTCGAAGCATATTACTCATGACCATATACATTCAACGCCACTCCTATTCACATTTTTCTTTCATCACTGCACTGAATTTTTTCGTGTTAATGTGTAGGTTCCCACATCAGGCGAAGGCACCGCGCGCGGCAACGGGGCTGACGCCAATGTACCGGAGAACGATGTAAAGAGGATGCGCGTGCATTCGTAGCTCTACCATCCCGTGCGGATCTCCCTTGACCCTAGTACCCTATAAAGAGACGAACTGGTGCCTTAATTAGTCTCGCTGTTTCCATCTAGCGGTGTCCGATTTTGTGCATTCCCCGCCTCCTGCTGTTGAGACCTGAGATGGTGACATTTGTCTTTGTCTCTCCTTGTGTCAAGAACTTCGAGCTTCGAGGTGTGGTACTCCGTCGCCTCGCAGCAATGATGTGTGATTCGCCTCGTAGAGGTGCCTAGCAAAATCAGAAGAGCTTGCAGTCCTGCACTCTGCTGTTTAAGAAGTGTTTTGGGTCTTCGACATTTGCTTCAGTCTCATTGCTTCTCAAGTTGCAGATGGCCAACCAAGCCATGGTGCCAAACGAGCTCTGGCTCGGACCCGGGTGCCACCATCCCGTTTCTTACACGAAGGGTCAATGCTCCTGGCAATCGCCCAAAAATAATAAAAAACGATGATTTCTTTCTTTTTCTGATAAGAAGCATAAGCATTGGGATTACTGAAATTGTTATTTTGAATGTGAATACGATTGGTTGTAGAAATTAAGGAACAAAACGGCACGGATGCTGCATCTTCTACTAGTACTGACACCATGGAGGTTAGGTGCACTCCTGCTGGAAGCTCAGATTGGAAGCGAAGAGAGATAACGCTTTAAACCTAGCTGGCACACCTATGATCGCGAGCCATTCACTTAACTTGAGCTGCCGGCTTGCCCTTGAGTCCATTGCACCGTTACGCTCTCGGCCTGTGTCGAGGTGGAGCACGGGATGGAAGATGGCCCAAGCTAGGTGATGGCGACGAGAAGCGCGGCCGAATTGAGCCCGCGCGCGAGCCGCCGGCTCGCTCGGTGGCGGCCCAGGCGTAGGTCGGATGGGAAGCGGCGGGGCCGTAGTTGTCTAGTGGCACTGGCACCAGTGAGTAGGCTGCCTGATTTCTTCATCCAAGGTACTTCGGCCGTAGGCCGCCGCGTCCAGCACCTCCCACGCCGCCGCGAACCCGTAGCAGGCGCCGATGTCCCCCGCGCTCACCCGCAACACGGTGACGCCGTCCTCGTACTTGGCCGCCGCACCGAGGAGGCGGAGCTGCCGGTGGTCGGCGTCGGCGCCGATGCCTGTGACTGCTGCCGCTGGGAAGGAGAGAGGAACCGGTCGGCGTAGGAGACGGCGCGGTGGACCGCGGCGGGGCCGATGCCGAAGTGGCGGGTGAAGTCGAACATCCACGCGACTAGGGCGGCGAGCGCCACCGGGTCCACGCGGCCGCAGCTGCCGCCGCCATGCGCGGCGTCGAGGTAGTCCGGCGAGGGCCGCTGCCCGGCGTCGGCTTCCATGGCGTGGAGGTTGGCGTCGATGTTGCTGGTGTAGGCGCCCAGGGTCGCGGCGGACCCGTCGTCGTAGGACGAGGCTGGGGGTGACGGCGGTGACGCGGCCGGCTGGATGACCTGGGCGTCGACGGCAGCCGCTTACAGCTCGTTCGCTGCTCGCGCCTCGCGCCGTCGCCGCCGCGGTCAACTCGGTCCTTAGCGTATCGCCGCCGCCGCACGCCATGCGCTGCGTTCCGCCGCCGAAGCTTGCCACCGCCGCCGGCCCCATTGCTGCCTTCGCACCCCGACGCCGCGGCGACGGCCAGAGCGACGCATGCCGCTCGCGCCGCAGCCGGCCGTCGCCGCCGCCCCTGCG
>OAMR01000044.1:3417586-3451858 GCA_900205405.1 Echinochloa crus-galli
TCCCACATGCTAGCCATGTACCTTTTGATGTACAGTGTTAGAAATTATGTTTTATTTAAATTATTCATACATTATTCATTTCAATTGGATTTTCTACTGATAAACCTGAATTTTATTTCCATACGGTAACAAAATTATACAGACGTTCATCAATAATTTTTGAGTTCTGCAATCAAAACTAAATGAACTTGCTACTCAAGCTACTGCACGGAGGGTAGTAGCTAGCCAAGAGAGCATATAACCTGCTAAAGCTGATTACCAGCCCCAAACAAACTCCAGCAGCACCTCCACTGCCCACTCTCAGAAACTCTGAGCGTCATTTTCATCCTGCGGCTGCATATTTATAATAACATATATAGTTAGAATACACTCGCAAACAGCCCGTCCGCGTCGCTCCCCTGGGCGGCTCGGGCGGAACCAGCCCGCGCGCCGCCGCCCCCCAAGGCCGCGCCCCTGCCCGTCTCGCCGCCACCTGAGCGGCCGCCAGAAGCCCGTGCGGCTGCAAGGAAGGCGGCGGCGGGGCTCCTCCTTCCCCTGCGTTCTATCCTTCCCTTTCCCTCGCCCTCTCTTGGTTGCTCGTCGTCCATGGCGGTGGTGGCCGGCTCCGGCGTTCCACCACCGGATCCACGCCCTACGCCGCCGGATCCATGCCCTGCATCGCCGGATCTACCTCCTCGGGCCTCGGCGCGAAGGGGCGGCGCGGTGGCGGCTCCCGCGGCTGTGTTGGTCGGCGGCGCTGGCGACAATACGAGGTGTTCCCCTTCCGTTTCGCTCCTCTGGTTTCTTGTTCGTGCTGCTGCAGAGGGTGCCGCGCGGCGCGCGGCGCCTCGGGGTTCCGGCCACAAATCCGGCGCCGGCCCCCCTGGATCCGGCTCCCCCGACTGCTGGGGAGAATACAACAAAGCAACTGCTGTAATGGCCACCGTTGTGGACGACCGCGGTGGCGGCGCGCGCATCCTTTTCTTTGGGTGCTTCGTCTTCCCGTTCGGTGTCATCTGCTGATGCTTTGCCTTGGAGATGGAGATGTGCGACGAAAGTACCACGCTCGGTGCGTGGGAGGTGCCCCACCTCCGCTTGGGGAGGTGCCCTACCTCTGCACTATCCTGATCCATTGGTGTTCCTGGCCTCGCTCGT
Source organism: Echinochloa crus-galli (assembly GCA_900205405.1). Classification (NCBI taxonomy): domain Eukaryota; kingdom Viridiplantae; phylum Streptophyta; class Magnoliopsida; order Poales; family Poaceae; genus Echinochloa; species Echinochloa crus-galli. Next base: position 3,418,721 of record OAMR01000044.1, read on the forward strand.
CGCCTTGCAATTGAGCCTGCTTGCAACATTCGTCCTCTGCAGCTCTGTGTTTGTCAGTGCTTCGTGTCTCTCCCAGTGTTTGCCTGATCTTGGACTTGATATGCCCTTGGTGTTTGGCCTCGTTCGTGGCTTAGCGAGGGCGCTCCCTTGGTACCTCTGCTCCGTCGACGCGCTCCTTGTTGGTGTTGTCATCTCATCTTATGCCGGGTGGTTCTTCGATCTGCCGGTCTGCCATTCCCCCTCAAGGCTTCCTCCCCTTGGACGGCGTTGGAAGGTGCTACGCGGTGGAGCCCGGATGTGCGTCTCGGTGTCACCGCCAACTTCAAGGGAGATCGTCGTGTCTGGTGCGGCTTTGGCTAGCGTACCCTTCACCACCATTAGTCCCCTTTTTGTCGATGGGCCCTCAGAGGGAGGGTATCGTCGGATCGGCGCTGCACGAGGGGTGGCGCGGGGTGCTTTGGCCCTTGCTGTTTTCAGCGAGCATGTTGCTCGATGGAGTCATGATCTCAAGATCGGAAGTTGTCTCTCTCCTTCTGTAGCATTAGGTCCTAAATTTATGTTCTTTTTTCTTTCTTTTCTTCCTTGGATATGTCCATCTGTATCCCCTGCTTCATGTACTGTACAGGCCACTTTTAATGGAATGTTCAGGCCGGCTTCTTGCCTGCCGTAGTTGCTTCAAAAAAAATGTGGGAAATTCAGTGCCATATGTTGTACACTTGTTAACTATACTGTCACCCAACCCAAACTCACCAGACAGCAGAGGAAGATATGGAGCCTTGATTGACATCAATTATCAGTCAATCAGCATGAGCTCAACATTCAGCCTGAACGGTTGTCTTAGCAGGATCAATGGTGATCCTAGCAGCTTACAGGCAGCTAAAGGGTCATATTCAACTTTGTGACTTCTAATAGGTTACCAATTTAGCTTCTTAGCCAGCCAAAAAAGAAAAATCAGTCTCACGGCTCACGGGGAGAGTAAAACCTCACCAGTTTTGCCCGCCTAGTGGAACACCGGACTCAACATTATCACTGTCACTGCACTCGTAGTCAGGGGCAGGCTCAACAAATATAACAGGAGTTAGGGGTTTGGTGTCGTTGATGCATTGTGCAGCCCTCTCCCCTAATTTTCTGTTGCCGTATTCCCTGCAGCAGTCAAAGATCCTAAGCCACATAGCGGTTGTTGGTTCGAAGGGCATATGATCCACGAAATCCTCTAGCTCAACCATGTATCCATGCTTCCCCAGCAGTTCGATCATGCACTCATAGTGTTCCATGCGAGGGACGATGCTATACTCATCAGTCATCAGAGTGAAATAACTCCTCCCCAACCCAACATGCCCCTCACAGATACATGAAACCAGAGCACCAAGAAAAGTGACAGAATCTGGCGTGATACCCTGCTTCCGCATTTCATCAAACAATTCAAGCCCATAATCACCTTTACTATTGTAAGCACATCCAAAGATCATAGAATTCCACAGGACAACATCCTGAGATAGTCCCAACTCAAAGACCCTGGTGGAGTAATCAAACACTCTACACTTGGAATACATATCAACCAGTGCACTTCGCAGTATATCATCAATCTCATACTCGTTTCTGATAATGAATGCATGAATCTGCTTCCCATGCTTAAGCAGAAATATGTTCGCACAGGCTGCAAGTGCAGAGCTGAACGTAGACTGGCTAGGTTTTGCTTCGGATTGCATCTCACGTAGAGCATGCAGAGCTGCTTCACTCATGGAGTGGCGTTCGTAACCTGAGATCAGTGAGTTCCAGGAGTATCGGTTTCTTTCTGATCCCATCTCAGATAGAAGAAGCTGTTCTGCACTCCTCAGGCATCCACATTTGGAATACATCCTCACAAGTGCATTCATCAAAAAGGGATGACTGAACAAACCACACTTGAAAGCGAACGCGTGGAGTTCCTCACCTTTACCGAGGTCAAGCAGGCCTGTACAGGCATTGAGCGCAGATCCAAGTGTAACAGCATCAAGCTCCTTCGTCTCCTGTCTCATCTGCTGGAACAAAACTAAAGCACCAGTCAGATCCATGGATCTGACATAACCGCTCAACATAGCATTCCATGATACCAAATTGTGTTGTTCCATGCCATCAAACACCCGCTTTGCATCAGCAATCCTCCCAAATGCAGCCAGTCCCGAAACAATTGAAGTGGACATCACCACGTCCTTCATTGGTGCCAAGTTGAAGAGCCTTTGTGCTGCATCAATGTTGCCACACTTTGCATACATATCTACCACTGAGCTGCGCACATGTACGTGGTCCTCATACCCATGTCGGAGCACAAAGGTATGTATGCACCTCCCTTCTTTAAGTGCGCAGTTATCCCGGCAAGCAAGGATTGCGTGCGTGACAGTATAAACCAGTGGCCTAACTCCAGCCCATACCATCCTGAAGAACATCTGAACTGCCATGTCGCCCATCCCAGCGAGAAGATATCTCCGGATTATTACATTCCATGAAATGTCATTGGGTTGCAGTATATCATCAAATGCGCGCCTTGCATCCTCAAGCAAGAGGCACTTTCCGTACACATCAACCAATGCCGTGCCTAGAATCACGTTGGACTGAAAGTCCCTCTTTGCTATATGAGCATGGAGCTGCTGTGCACCACGCAGGTCAAGGCACTCAGCACAACAGGCAAGCACTGATGCCAGTGTAACGTCCTTGGGGCGAATGCCGACAGAGTTCATGTCGGTGAAGAGGGAGAACGCCCCTGCCGGGTCCCCGGCGCGGGACGCGGCGGAGATGATGGCGTTCCAAGAACCGCCGTCCCGGCGCGGCATTGCGTCGAACAGCTCCCGCGCGTCGGCGAGGCTGCCGCAGGCGGCGAGCGACTCGATGGCGCGGTTGAAGAGGAAGGTGGGGGTGGTTGAGCGCGAGGTGTGACGGGAAGATGACGAAGAGGAGGCGAGGTGGGAGGCCACCCGGCGGGCGGCGGCGAGGGACTGGCGAGAGGTGGCCAGGCGGAGGAGCGAGGCGTAAAGCGAGTCCGGGAGCAGGAATGAGCCAGAGCACGCGGGGAGGGCGTCGATGGCGGCGAAGAGGTGCCCGGCGGCAACGTGGTTGGAGATTGCCGACACGGTTGAGGCGGCGGCGGAGGCGGAGGCGGCCGCCATGGTGGCGGGAAGGGGAACGAAGGATCGGCTCTATGCGGAATGTGGGCCTGAGCTTTACGGCTTTAACCAGAATTTTTGGCCCATAAGCTATTTTCAGTTACTTTGGTCTGTGGGTAGCTCTTCAATTTCCTACTCCCTCCATCCAAAAAAGAAGAAAACACTCTAAGATTCAAAATTTATCCCAGAAAAAAGTTATTTTACTATATTTAGTAGATGCATGCGCATGCAACAACCAATTAGTACTAAATATGGTCTTGTTTAGTTCCCAAACCAAACACATGGTCTTGTTTAGTTCCCAACTTTGACATGCCAAAGTTGACATTTTACCATTATTATGCACTGTAGCATTTCGTTTGTATTTGTGAATAATTGTCTAAATATCGATTAATTAGGCTCAAAATGTTCGTCTCGCAAAGTATAACAAAACTATGCAATTAGTTTTTTTATTTCATCGACATTTAGTACTCCATGCATGTACCGGAATTTTGATGTGATGGAAATTTTCTTTTTGCATAGTGGAATTTTGGAGCAAAGTTGGGGAACTAAACAAGGCCTAAGGGAATCATCCAAACACCCATTGCCTCTTTGAGCTTTTGAGGCAGCCAGCTCGGCTTATTACTACTCTATTAACCTTTGCACTTAGTAGGTGGTAGCCTATGGCAATCTAGGTTAGCCGACACTTCCCTATTCCATGTTTGCGTCAAATGAGCATTTGCCAGTTTGGTCACGTCATTTTCCAGGGTTTAATCTAGTCATCATGCTAGCGTAGAAATAAGGATCGACAAATTGACACACATGGCAGCAGGCGTGTCAAATAAAACACCGTTAGCTAGCCCTGCCTTACACGTCATCAATAGTTACATGATAAATTAAGAGTCCTACTCCATCTAGAAGTTGTTACTACCAAAGGTTCAATTAATAATAAACACACTAGTTTCTAGACTAAATTAGGTTTCATTCTTTTATTATTGAATATAAGGTACCACATAGTTAAGTAAATCTAATAACATAAGACTAGAATTACAAAAAAAAATATTTTTTGTTTGATTTTTTATGAAAAAGATATATGTTTCATCAAACTGGTCTACATTATCTTTTTTCCAAAGCTCGAAAATTGTTCCACACATTGGGGGCAAAAGTTTCATTTCATCCAATGATCTTCCAATCCCTTGTATCACGCATTAAATACTATTTCCAGCCATGAAACAAAAAAATGAGAAATCACTTTAGATTATTTCAATATTGTTGGAAACAACGTGATATGAAACGCCCCGGGATGGCTCACGATCAATAATTCAAGATAATACATAATCAAACCGGACTCAAAATGTCCACAGCAATGTTGTTCGACTGACTTATAGCAGCAATTAAGATCGACACATATGTTATGCGTGCCATACTAGCTGCTGGTCCGATCGGGCCCCTACTTGGCCCGTCAATCGAGTTGAGAATATCTTGTGGGAGACGGACATTTATCGCTCTACTGTCCTAGAGATCTTCCCAGTGTCTGTCGGCAAGGCAATGATCTATTCTCGAGACTCTTCAGTCGTTGCTTGGACCAAGCAGGCGCAGGCACGCTGCACCATGCACCATGTTCAACCGTGACGCCCCTGCTGGATCCGTCGGTGATCTGCGCAAGGAATTATTTCTCTGTCAAAGCGATGGCAAGATGACGAAAAAACAGCGACACTTGTACAGCTCACTATATAGTCCATATAGGAAAGAAAGAAACATATAAGAACAATAATCAATCATTTGGGGATGTAGTAATTAAACAGCATGCCGTCAATTTTGCCACAGAACAACAGAATGGTAAAGCAATAATAATTATAAGCAGTAAGAATACCAATTTGGCTACAGAATACCAAGAACCACAGTAAGCTGCCGATTTGCTTCAGGAGATCCAAAGAGAGAAGGGGCGCGAAACAGACAAGTGAAGTGTGGAAGGCCATACGTAATTTCTTGATGCTTGCAACGGCAGAGAAGTGATAGCCCAACATGAGCCCCCCCATATATAAAAGGGAAAAATCCATTTTACAACCTTCAACTACGACAACAGTCCGATTTTCAACCTTGAACTACAAAACCGGATAATAAAGACCATCCAACTATCAAAACCGTGCAAATTTAGCCCTTAGGATGGTTTCAAAGGTGGTTTTGTATTTTATAAAAATTAAAAATATTTAAATTTAAACTAAAAAATTCATAAGTAATTCATTTTAAGTCAAAAAAATACAAAACCACCTTTGAAACCATCCTAAGGGCTAAATTTGCACGGTTTTGATAGTTGGATGGTCTTTATTATCCGGTTTTGTAGTTCAAGGTTGAAAATCGGACTGTTGTCATAGTTAAAGGTTGTAAAATGGACTTTTCCCTAAAATGGCCCAGCATTTCAATGCAAAGCCAAATTAGTCACCTAGATAATGGGAACACAACCAAATTGTGAAATTGAAGTCAGTTGCATACTTGTGTAGTCACCGTTCAGCACACATGTTTTTGTGTGTTTGGAGTGCTAAAACTCAGCAGGAAACAGCTAATTCACATACCAAATTACCAATAGGAAAAGAATTCCGGTGTTCCAGAACAGGGTATATGGTTATGTTTTCTGAACTGAATATGGTTATGTTCATGGATGAAGTAGGTATTAGGTGGTTTCAATCTAGTAATCATTGAGGTACTAATCAGCATGCATGATTTTCAGGTTATAGTGCACAGGCGGCAGGCTTACCCCTACTCAACGAAAGATGACACATGCCGACTTGCCGAGCTGAAACAAAAGAAGTGATACGGCCATTGAAGAGCTTGCATTGTTGGTGGCCCCTTGATTATCTTGTGGTGGTGGCACAGGGATGCAGAAGCAGAACTGCGTCATCAGGACGTCACCTGAGCAGTGGCCCCATGGAAGTCTCCTACGTATGACACATGGGCCCCACTCAGGAGGTTAGGTAACCCCACGTGTACCTCTGCTGCCACCAGCAACAACCACTGCTGCCCCAGCCAGTATCAAGTGGACCTGGCCGGCTGGCCTAATCCTGCATGTCCTGCCGTAAAGAGACACAGCATGCATAAAACACCATCCCTAAAGAGAAGGGGCTCAAAAGCAGAAGAGAGGGCATCAGTGTGCATGGGCTCGGGCACCATGAAGTGACTGAATGATTGCCTGTGGCCTTTCTTCGTCTTTTAACACGAAGAACAGATACCAAGTTGTTGGTATACTTACTGGAAGATTCTGACGATCAGGAGGAGGATTATCCTTGCAAGCTGCACCTGCACCAAGATCAACAGCATCTTACCAACTGTTACGGAGCACACAGTGGTTAGCTTATCATTGAAGGGAGGTTAACAACTCAAAGACACGGGTGTTCACTATCAGTGGATAGCCTTTTCCTGCCAAGAATGGGTGTCCCTTACCAATTGGCCTGACGCTTACTTAGCAAGGCAGTATTTTACCAAAAGATTCGGCAGACCAGTGTCAGCGTCGTCAAATCGCTGTCGCAGTGGTGAATTTCTGCCAAACCAGTTTCTTTCCCTCTTGCAAACCTGACCATGGAAGGTAACTTAAAATGATGATTGACGGGCCTCTTTTTGACGAAGCAGTTTGCGAAAATGGATATAGAATGGATGTGTGAAAATGGCACATGGAACCTGAGTGGCTTCATCTCCAAGTGATGCTCCCTCTGTACTTTCCCACAACTCCACTGAAGTTCCTGCAACTTTTTTGTGGATATGTGAGACAATTGATAGTAGCAATGGTCAAGAGGCATGGTTCTGACGCACGCATGACATGAGAAGGAAGACAGCCACCAAAGACGGATTCGTGCTGTAACAGCACTAAAAAGATTGATCCACTATAGGGGCGGCAGGACACCTGCATGGTCCATTTGTGCTGCAAATTTTAGAAAGCAGTTGATGATAAGTCGTCTATTTGCCCTCTGACGTTACTTTCTTACTTTCACATGTACTGATAGCACCATAAGCTTCACGAAGAAATTAAGCTGTCAAAATCTGGCGAAAGATATCAGCAGGTCATGTAACTTTGCATATGAAGTGACAAGAAGTTGAGCCTAGAGTATACTTTTCATATAACTACAGCATGATACAGAGTAACTGCAATAATGTATTGCAGTTACAGCACTTTCACTTGGCCCAGAAGTTGACTGTTCAGTAGTCATCACATAGCCATAGCAGCGGTAAAGACAAATTTCCTGATTGATTGATATATCCACATCATGTTCAACACACATCAACTGTAAGCAAGTCAGAGCTTCTGTCTAATCAACATTAGAATTTAATCGCAATAGCATTATTTTCCTCACATAACTTGCAAGCGCAAACGAAACATGCCAAGGGCTGATTCTATCATCTCGCCTAGCTTTTCATTCACATCTCCTGATTTCAGATATGGATGAGCATAAGAAGAAACCAATCAGCTGATATTGTGTTCCATCGCAGCTTCCTTCGGCAGGCATGATGTTTTGAAGTGTACCTAAAGTAGAACAGAAGCAATGTTGTATTACCAATCCCAAGAGTCTGGAAATGAAACTACAAATGTTAATACCCCAATAGTAATGCGGTATCGAAGAGGAGTCAATGACAACGCATTCTGAAGTGTTTATCCTGATTAGTTCTCCCCAAAACAGCATCATTGCTGAACAAGAACTGTTTCTCGCCTAATCACCTTTTGCTAATAAAATATGAAGAACATGATGATGCACCATGCATGCATGCATGCATGCATTCATTGATGTCCTTTCATGGTTGCTGTCGATCCTTCTCAATAGCAAAAATATTTGTGATATACTCGCCGAACATCAAGGCAAGATATACTCCTCTGTTCAAATCCAACAACAGTCTTTGCAGAGCATGATTAGTTTCCTCCATTAAAAAATTGGAGAGGGCAAGAAAGCAGGACACTTCAGTTGCCAGGCTTCTCAAAGCACCAGGCTGCAGCCGCCTCAAAACCTTTCGACGCTCCTTGAGATGCACGTCTCTCCCTCCCTCCGAAATACATACAAGCATACGGCGCCTATAAGTACCACTAACCCATCATATTAAGCAAGCACTCCTTCCTCCGTCTCCCTCACATAGCCTTTCACCTGCTTCTAGCCTATCTACTTCTGGCTTTGCACCTTATCTCACCATGGGTGGAGCTCCTAACCTTCCGCCAGGGTTCCACTTCTTCCCGTCGGATGAAGAGCTCATCGTCCATTTCCTCCGCCGCAAAGCCTCCCTGCTTCCATGCCAGCCAGACATCGTCCCAACAGTACTTCTGAACCACTACAATCCATGGGAACTGAATGGTATGTATCTATTACCAGCTAATCATCATATATTCTTATCAGCATCAACATGTGGTATGTGAGGGCCATGTCCTGATTGCTAGCAACAATTTTGTTTTTTCTAGACAAAGCACTTCAAGCAGGTAACCAGTGGTACTTCTTCAGTCATGCAACTCAAAGTAGGGTGACACCAAATGGGTACTGGAGCTCTATCTGTGTCGATGAGATGGTAAAAAGTGGAGGTTGTAACATCGGCCTGAAGAAGACACTTGTCTTCAACATCGGAGAGCCTTCTGAGGGGATTGAAACCAACTGGATCATGCATGAGTATCACTTACTGGATGGTAGGAAGGGGAGTAGCAGTAGCACTTCAACTGGTTCAAGCAGGAAGTTGCAAAGGAATAAAGGACACTCAAACACAGTAAGAGCTTATACACATGTTTGTCTACTCCATTTAGCACTATTGTATATATATACATGATGGCTGATTAGAGCAAGGGTAAAATGTGTAAATGATCATTGCAGGAGCTCAATAACTGGGTGATATGCCGACTGTTTGATTCAACCTGCGGATCGCAAGCGAGCTTCCACGAGGAGGGCATGGAGCTTTCATGCTTAGATGAAGTTTTCCTATCCCTCGACGACTATGATGAAGTCAGTTTGTCAAATAATTAGAGCCCTTATCAGCAGCACTGGTAGTAGGCCGTGCACCTATGATACCATTCGATGTTGATTCTAGCAGGGAAAGTGACACCCTAAAAGACCAAATGATACCATAGGTGCTTAAACCTAAACACTGTGTCTAGATCACACATGTAATTATTCTCCTAAGGATAAGGCGCATGTAACAAACTTAAGTTAGCTTTATATAATGATGGCATTAATGTGGATAACTCCCTATATTACAAAGTTAATTAGTTTTCTTGAGCACTTGTAGTAACTCAAAAATCATGGAGGACAAATTCTGCATAATCGCTGCATGAAATCAACAGATAACAGATTATATGACTAGGACTTAAGAGTGTTTGGAGGGATGCATCCCCTCACCAACGCAATTGCCTTTGACTGAGCAATAATGTTTGTGCCCAAAATTTATAGTGGAGAAAAAAAAAGGAACACGGTTAGATCGGTGCAAGCATATTGCTACTGATGTCATCCATGAAATAAGCATCAAAATGTGACATGTATCTTGCTGAGTGTCTCAACAGATGGTATGCCTGTATGGCTGTATGGGGAGAGTGGGGCTGCAACGAATTTGTAAGACTTGACGAACCAGTTACTAGATATATGGGTATAACCACTAAACTTTAAATCTTTGTTGGTGGATTGCAGTGCATAGTGCACTGGCTTTAGATCACTAATTATGGCTGTCATGCGTCCAGTAGAAACTTTGCTTGATAAAAAGGTAGTGGGAGAAATTTAACATTGGGATGTGATTAATTCAATGTACTAAGATACTCAATGCATTCCTCCATAACTTCAGCATGCCCGTCCTTGCTTTTCCTGGCTAGCAGAGTTGACCAGCATATGGAGCAGAAGTGGGTGAGAAAAACATCAACAAACAAAGCAAATAATAAATTATAACTATGTCATATCAGTGGTTAAAATTTGTATCATTTGAGGTGTACCCTTCTGGTCATTTTTATATTGATGGGAAGCAACTAGAGATAAATCAGAAGTTTGCTTTCAGACATAGAGACAAATAGCACAAAACAGAAACTAGGCTACAAGTTTCTAAAAGCTACTTATTACTCAAATTGTGAGGTTGTTATTCTGTTGCAAGCCATCCTTAGTACTTCCCTAATAACAAAACAACTGTCCTGAACAGTAACAGGAATATAGGATAAAAACTAGGTGCACTCAACAGTAAATAAAATGATTGGTACTAACCATAATTGAGCAACTGGAACTTTGAGCGAGCAGCTAAGAACCGCATTCGTCCAGTAATTATCCAGGACTCCCTTTAAGAAGAAATTATCAACTTTTCAGTCTCTAGTCTTTCAGTGAAAAAAATGAAATCAAAAGATCAAATATTTGAACATAAACTTTCTTTTTCTCGGACACGCAGGAGAGTTGTGTATCATTGTATTGATAGAAGAAGAAGAGTCATACATAACCCCCCCCCCAAACAAAAACACACACACACACACACCAAACAAGTCTGTAGGAATTTCATAACATAAATTATATCCAAAGTAGTCTGCCTAAAGAACCAACTTTTCTTCCTTGTCTAGCTAGTAATAAAAGTAACAAAAACAACTAGTGCATTCATAATAAATTGATAACAGTTGTAATTGTAACAGTCCTCCTATGTTGTTCGATGCCTTCTGTAGAACAGGAATTACAGGTATCTGAATCAGGAATGGCATGACAAGTTGAGTAGCAGAAACGAAGAACTGTCTAATGGAATGTACCCAAACTTTATTGCATACATGAAGAATTGTGTGTAGAAATCCAAAACTGAGGTGGTGTTTAACTTCCAATGGATTTGTCACTAAAATATCTTAGCTTTAGTATGCTACTACATTCTCAGATTACCTTACAGAAACAGACAGTAGTCACAGACGCCTAACCGCAGCACATAAATGCCGTAGCACGCGTGCGCGCACACGCACACATCTGACCAGAGCACTAGAGCAGAGCCCACAACCCATCCATAGCTTTTTAAAATTTATTTTAAGGTGCAGTTATGCAATTATTGTAAAACATATTGCCGCAAGTGAAATAGTTTCAGAATAAAGAAACAGTAAGCAGATGATAGAGCATTGGAAATGACTAATGTGACAATTATAGAGTTGTAAGTATCATGTTTAAATGGGAGTATATACAAATAATATTCATAGTTGGAAGTTGGAGCAGGATGAATGGTTGCCTTCCTAGTTTGTTCCCCGTTTAATTTGTTCATTGATCCTATATTCTAGTTTGCACATTATATGTGTTTCCTGTTGACCTTCCCATAGTTACTTCATAAAGGCTGCATAAGTGCTGGTATGGACCGCATGGTGTGCATGCTTTATCATGCAAAAACATCCCCTTAGTGAGTCCACATGTCTTATCATGAATAAGCAAAGCACTCACCTAAAAAACAAACATTTTGGCAAAGCAATTTCAGAAGACATTTAGGGGGTCAAAACCAAACATCTGATCCAGTTTTCCATGCAGTCTCTGAAAGCCATCTGTACCTACCAAAGAAATAGATAGCTGAGAACTTCATAGATGAGTCAGGATCTGTTACTTTCAACAAGTACTAGCTGTCTTTCTCAGGTGATGACACGAAGTTACGCATCGAGTAAGCAAAACTGAATGGGTGCGTGTACTACTCCTATGCTCAGCAGCAATGATGCCCACCATCACCATGGAGATAAACTGAAAGTGCAGTTAGTGGCTAAGTCCGTTTCAATCCTGCCAAACTCATCATGTCACATAGCATCAAGTAACACAGGACCACAAAAGGGCATCCCTAGAAGGACGATGGGCCATTGATTCTGCATGGACCAATGAAAGTTAAAGATTTGACGTGGCTAAGGGTTGTTCGTGATCAGACACTAACCATTCCTTACTTGGTGCCATATCATCGCAATCCCTACACCTTTTCTCCACACCTGAAAATGAGTGACTAACAAAAAATTGAGGATAGTACTGCAAGTCATCATTAAGCAAGAACAGGTCACCAGGACAGAAGCAAAGCACTACATCTCCACCATTTAGTGGTTTGTTTTCACTTTGTGTGCTTCATCATGAATTTTTTGATCGCCTAAGCCATGATCATGTTAAGTTTTGTTTCCCAGCTTGCTGACAACAACGCAACAATCCACCAGCACAATCACTATCTCTCGCAACACATCAGCACAAAGGCTAGGTGCGGTCAAAATTCAGTAATCCAAGATCAGAACACGGCTAAATGCCTAAATGTGATGCCTGTAACCATCATGAATATATTCCACCCATTAAAAATCCCAAATTGTCCACGGTAGAAATAGAGGTGCAGAATCACATTATTCAGATCGAAATACTAGTCTTCAAGTTCCAAACTATGCATTCATGCACATAACAATCGCTCCTCTCAAGTTTCTGCTATCTTTCTTACGCTCATACTCGGAGTACTAGCACAACGATGGTAGAGAGAAAAAACCCCGCAAGCGCGAAACATCAAACCCTAAACATTTGGACCCAAATTGCATCGAAAAATTCTCGAAACATCTGTAGTCCCGGTTCACCAACAGCGCGAGAATACCTGTGCGAGAGCCCTCCAAATTAGCACAAATACAGCCACTGGCTAACTGGCTACGCAGCGCTTGCATTTCCTCTGTGACCAAATCATGAGGCCCCGTCGTCCCCTACAGAACAGCATCGCGCACAGCTAAGCATACCAGTCAAGCGGATAGGGGGGGAAAGAGCCAGTTCACCTTGCAATGGATCCCCGGAGGCGGGCCTCGCCGGACATCCCGACGCGCCGCTCCGGCGGCGGGGCGCGTCGACGGCGTACCCTGTGTTTACGCCACTGCCCTTGGGAGGCGTGCCTCCGCGGCTGATCAAGCAAGCAGGCCCACCTCGCCTCTCCCGGGCCTGCCCAAGAGTCCGACCGAACCAGCCCAATCCGAGTCCGCGACGAGCGAATCGAATTGACCCAAGAATCTGCCTGGCCTGGCCCGGCCCCACGCGGCGATTTGAATCCGAATTGGCAAACGGCGCGAAACCGACTTGGCTGCCGCCGCCGCGTTCGGATTCGAGTCGGAGGCGAATTGAGGAGTGGCTTGACCCCCACGCGACCTCGCGCGCTATTTACCGCCGCCGCGCAGATCCATTCTTTCCTCAGCTTCTCTCCAATCCCCATCGATCGCCGCCGCCACCACCCGTACCACCCCCTCGTCTTCCCGAGCTCTCCCGAATCGCCGTTCGCCGCGAAGAGCGCACGCAGGCGACCGCGATCGATCGGCGCGCCGCCATGGCGGCGGTGGTGCCCTACTCCTCCGCGTCCAGATCGGCCGCCGCCGCCTCCTGCTGCTCCGCGGCGTCTTCCGGCGGCCGCTGCGTCCTCGCGGATCTCGGAGTCAACGGCGGCGGCGGCGGCGAGAGGTTCTGGTACCCGTCGTCTCCTCGCGCCGCGTTGCCGCCGGACTACGCGCCCTGGAGCCCTTCACGACGCGAGGGGTCACCGGAGTACACGCCCCTGACGCCGTCCCCGTGTCCGGCGGCGTCTGCAGATTACACGCCCTCCACGCCGGAGTACACGCCCGCCACGCCGGAGTACACGCCTGCCACTCCAGAGTACACGCCCGAGAGTCCCTCCCGCCGTGCTTCTTCGCCGGACTACACGCCCGAGACTCCACCGCGTGCTGCTTCGCCGGACTACACGCCTGAGAGCCCTCCCCGGCGCGCCGCCACACCGGACTACACGCCCCTGAGTCCTCCGCGGATCCCAGCATCGCCAGATTACACCCCAAGCACGCCGTCTGTGTCTGACGCCGAGTCGCGCACGTCTCCGATGCGCCGCCGCCGCCACCACCACCACCCGTACCAGAGGACCCAGACGAGCCGTGGCCGGCATCACCACGACTTGTTCTCGCATGGATACTAGACATATCTGTAGTAGTTGGTAATAGGAAACATCTTCCTCCAGGTAGATCAATTCGTTGTCTTTGTATGTATTGCAGAATTAATCAAGCGATTTTGCCTGACCTTTGGCAAATTCTGCACACTGGTGAACGAAACATGAACACACACATGTATGAATTAAGAATTATCAGCATCTATCTCAAAATTTGATGTCATCTTGTCCTCCTGTGAATTCATCTGTGAATTGAGATTGTGGTGTTCTTCTCTGAATTTCAGATATGTAAATCCGTCTTGCTGTCTTGTTCTGGACATTGTGAGTTGCAAAACATACTTGAATATGGAAGGTGGGACTGTTGTCTGTTGACTGTTCGGTTCCTCAAAGCTAGTGACTTCTTTATACTTATTTTCACCTTCAGATGTTATACTAGTTCTCAAACTAGACAGCATGCTAGATTTGATGTGAAGCGCAAATGCTCCGTAGTTCTTTTCAGCTCCGTAGTTCTTTTCAGCTTCATACAATACAATGCCATTAGAAGATTCTATCAAATATTTTTCGGAAAGTTTAATCAACAACTTGTGTTCATCACGATAGTAGCAGAAATCTGGACTGGCGGTCTGAGTGTCTGACTCTGACCAATCCGGCCAGGACAGCAGCTGGTCCGAGTTTCAGGTCCTTCAGAGACAAAACGACACCATTTGGAGTATTTCAGAAAAATAAACATTCTTTAATTCTTTTTTACAACTTTACTGGATCACGAAAGGCGTGTCCAGTTGTCACCGCATGGCATTGCTGGCAGAAACCAGTCAACAAACTTCAGCAGTAGAAAGTGATGTTTCTCCAGAAAGAGGAAGATGAGCTGTTCGATCAAGAAGTATGTCGATGGACCTAAACGTCACGAATGAGAGAAAAGAACCTTATTCAACGCTGCACGTGCAACGTCTGATCACTTCCCTTGCTTCATGGCCTAAACTTATCGTTTAAACAAACTCAAACTGGCATAGCACGGCTTATATAAGATTAAGGAGTGGTTCAGAGAGATTCCACGCACCACGCTTGAAGAACTTGAGTGTTCAGAGAATGGTTCAGGAATCAGGATTCCACGGAGAAATCCTTCAGCACGTGTTCCATATTTGTTTCAGGAAATTCTTATCCAGAATGTTGTAGTGATAATACATATATGAACACTAGTGATAAGTTAATACGCTTCTAATCTTTCACGTTGAATCGAATATGGCCTTTGATCGATGATTAAAAGAAAAAGGAAAAACTGCTAGTATTGGGCTAGTGGCACTCTACTACGAGCCTTCTGAAAGGCATTCAGTTCATCCACAAGTTTGTGAGGCTTAACCCGAGAGCATCTCCTCCTGGTCCAAGTTTCCGCTTGCAAGTAGCCTCAGACCTTTTTTTTTCCGAAGTAGCCCCAGACTTTGAACAGGCCCCGTTCGTTTGGCTGGTGGCTGGTGGCTGGCGCTGGTTTTTGCTGAGATAAAAACACTGCTGGCTGGTTGGTGGCTGGTGGCTGGCGCTGTTTTTCGCTGAGAGAAAAACACTGTTGACTCGCTGGAAACAATCCAAACGAACAGGGCGAATCAGTGCTCACTCATGTAGCATTTCTTTCTATTCATGGAATCTGACTAGGAAGTAGGAACCGGCAAGAGCAGTCATAATTCCAAGTTCCATTTGTCATTACTTTTTTAATCTACTAGCAAAAACGCACATGCGGCACGCACGTTTATTGATGACATGTAGGTAATAAAATAATATCACTTTAGTGGGGCCATGGTAAACAGACCAGCCGTGCGAAGCGTTTTTAAAAATAATTTATATTCGCTCTCTCATGTACAGAGAGCTTTATGTATTCTCATCTCAATCTCAAATCTCAAAACTCAAATCGAGAGGCACATCATTTTCGAGATAGCTGGCATTTATTTATATGGAAAAAACTATCTAATTTATTGTCTATTAGCAATACGGGATAATTGTGTATAGACGTGGGTACAAATGTGGGTATATTAGGTGGGCTCTTTGTTAGGTGAAAAAAGTTTTGGGTTTCGAGGGAAAAATCACTTTACAACGTCGATAAAATGGATCTCCCCCCTCCCTTTCGTAGTCTTTTTTTCATGACAGGTGGGTCCTCTATGAGGTGGGAGGTGGGCCTAAACTTGGTGAGAAGTGTTTTCAAATCTAATTCTCTCTATAGTATAGACTTGGTATATAGTACTATTAATGCGGAACGCTTGCTTTGAAATCTGTCGGTCAAATTGGGTATACCTCCCTAAGATCCCTATCATTTTCTGTTTACTGCATATTACCAAAATTGTTCAAGAGGACGGAGATGAATCTCGACTCGTGAAACCTATGGGTTTGAAATGGAACAAAGTTTTACTAGGACTAGTAAAGGAGGTGGAAATTTTGTAAGTTCAAAATATACTAACATATAATTGAATTCGAATAGCTCAAATTACAGGCTGCTACCAATAGAACCACTGTAACAAAATGACGTTCAAAATTCGCTGGAGCTCACGATGTGACGGATGTAGCTAAACAACCTCTTGCTGGATTCCTGAGGATTACTAAGGATTACACCTTATCCTCACACTCTAAGGATTACTAACCAGTCTATCATTTTTATATAAAAGAAAGCCATGCAGCAAAATTTTGCACGGAGACCATGACAATGACATTGTGCTGCAACCAAGCAACTAGCGTCCTACCTTGCTTGCTCGCTTGTCACTTGGTCCAGAGTCAGACTATTCCTAAAAAATGCTGTACTCTTGAAGAACTTCATCAATGTGGCATGGCATGCATTATGGATGCCAGCACGCACCAACAAATCGAAGAAGGTTACGTTGTAAATAACTGGAGCAATTTATTTGGTTACACACAATAAAAAAATATTGTAAAACACACCCATAAAACCCTAATACTTTTCAAATTTATAAATAACCGACGTCGTAATAGTTTCGCTCACAGGCAATCAGGCATGCACATGCACCTCTCCAGCCTTTCCCGGAAGAACTATTAGACCTTGTCTAGAGGTTGAATTTGGGAGTAAGATGTCACTTCGTAATCATTGCGCTACTGTAGCATTTCGTTTGTATGTGCGAAAAATTGTCCAAAAATTGATTAATTAGGCTCAAAATGTTTGTTTTGCGGAGTACAACAAAATTTGTAATTAGTTTTTAATTTCATCTACATTTAGTACTCCATACATGTTATGATATTTTGATGTGTCGGGGAATCTTCTTTTTACATAGTGAATTTGGGTTGAACTTCTTGCGCCTTATCCCAGTTTGCAGACACATCTAACCAATGCAACTCGTTTTTTCGCGCCCCCCCCCCCAAAAAAAAAAATCATCGGCCGACGCTAGTGGAAATGTGGAATACTCCGGTAGTCCGGTGTGCTTAACGCAACGGCTGATGCTTTCCTCACTCACATGTGGACTCGTCAGAGGCTGGCTAGACGGGCCCACCAAGAGCCGAACTTTACTAGCCCATCGGCCTCGGCCCTCGCTCCGATTCCGATCCGAGTCGGTGGTGTCGTGGCGGCGCGAACAAAACTGGTCCGAGGGGACCGGGCCCACACGGTTCGAATCCGATCGGAACAGCCGATGGCGCGAAACAGAATGAATCGCGCCTGCTGCCCGCCAAAATCTCGAGTCGGACTGCCGGAGACGAAAGCTGGCAGTGGCAAGGCTTGGGATTGGAACCGAAACCGGGGGACGATGCTTGCTTCCCACGCGACCTTCAGAGCTTGCAGAGTTGCAGGTTAGCTATATTAATTGCTGCGGATCCATCCATCACGAATCACGATCACACCCTCCGATTCCTCTCCTTCTCCACCATCTCTCGCCGCCGCCGCAACAAATCACCCAGCCCTCGTCTTCCCGGAACTCTCCCGGATCGCCGCGCGCCATGGCGATGGTGTGCCCCTCCTCCGCGTCGTCCAGACCGGCCGCCGCCGCCGCTTCTTGCTGCTTGTCGGATTCGTCCAGCGGCCCGTTCGTGGTGGCGCGCCGGCCCCGCTTCCCGGCGAACAAGAGGTTCTGCTACCAGTCGCCGCCCTCGTCTCTCGACTCCTCGCCGCGCGTCGGGACGACGCCGGAGTACACGCCGCTGACGCCGTCGCGACGATCTGCGTCTCCGGATAACGCGCCGGTCACCCCGGAGTACTCGCCCCTCACGCCGTCGCGGCGATCCGCGTCTCCAGATTACACGCCGGCCACCCCCGAGTACACACCCGCCACACCGGAGTACGCGCCCCAGAGCCCTTCCGGGCGTTCTTCGCCGGAATACCTCGTTGCCGGCGGCTTCGACGTCTTCAACGGCGGGGAGAGGTTCTACTGCTACCACCCTTCCTCGTCACCGGGGTACACACCCGCCACGCCGGAGTACACGCCTGCCACCCCAGAGTACACGCCGGCGAGTCCTTCACGGCGATCTGCTTCGCAGGACTACACGCCCGAGAGCCCGCCCCGGCGCGGCGCCACACCGGAGTACTGCCCCGGCACGCCGCCTCCGTCTCCGCCGGTGTCCGACGCCGCGTCGCGCACGTCGCCAGCGCGCCGCCGCCATCACCCGTACCAGAGGAGCCGGACCAGCTGCGGCCGGCGCGCCGCCACGCCGGAGTACACCCCAAGCACGCCGCCTCCGTCCCCGCCGGTGTCCGACGCCGAGTCGCGCACGTCGCCAGCGTGCCGCCGCCGCCACCATCACCCGCATCAGAGGAGCCAGACCGGCTGCGGCCAGCGTCACCGTGCCTTCTTCCCACTGCATGGATGCTAGACAGATGTGTAGACTGTAATAGGGGAAATCTTGCTTCAGGCAGCTGAATCTGTTGCCTTTGTGTGTATATAATACCACAATTAGTCGAGTAATTTTGCCTTTGGTAAATCTTGTATTATGGTGCATGAAACGATGAGCAAATGTAAGAGAATCGATGGAAATTTGATAATGATCTTGTTTTTTGCTTCTTCGCCTCTGAATTGTGAATGTAACATTCTTTATCGAATTTGATTGCAAACTGCAACTTCAGATGCGTACGACGTCATTACAAGATTCGATCAAATCTTTTGCTGAAATTGTAATGACTTTTATCTAACCTCAAAATTGGCAAAAGACTGAACTGACAATACGATAAATCAGGCTAAAACTGCAGCCTGTTCGAGCTTCAGACATTCAGAAGCCAAACGAGAACCGACACTCTTGAGTTTTAGTTTTTGATAACAACGATGATAGCATCACGGAAGGAATGTCTCCTCCTTATCTCTTATGTAGAGTATCCCTGGAAGAACCCGGTCAACAAAACTCAGCAGCAGAAAGCGATGTTTCGTCAGACAGAGCTATTGGATCTAGAGGATATTGTCGATGGATCGATCACATTCCAGCACGGGACGGCGCACCGAAAGAAATAAGCTATTCAACGCCGCACGTGCGACGTCTGATCCCTTCCTCTTGCTTCATGGCCTAACCTTATCGGTTAAAGAAACTCAAACTGGCGTCACGGCTTAGGACCAAGGAGTGGATCAGAGCGATTCCACACGTGTCGAGCTCGAGTAGTGTTCAGAGAACACTTCAGCTAGCATTCCTCGTCGAAATCCTTCTTCAGAATGTTCTAATGATGAATGATGATGGTGATATTACACTGAACCAAATACACACGCTTCAGATCGACAAAGATAAGGAGGCAGAACAAATAACAGAGAGAAAGATATATACTAGTGGTGTACTCTGGAACGAGAGCGTGCTGCAAGCCACTCAGTTCATCCACAACTTTTGCTACAGCATCTGTTGTGTTATAAACGCGCAGCCGGATTCGGCCTAGGCCCGGGTACCTACGAGCCAGCGCGACATGAAGCCCAGGTCCAACGGAGCTACAACCAATCAAGGCCCAGCCTAACTCAACCCAAAAGACTAGCCTGATAGGTGAGGACTGCCCTCGCCTTATATGTTGTGCTCCCCCATCATCAATTTCCGATGTGGGACTAAACCTAACAATCTCCCCCGTCACACATCGGACCCAACTCTTCCATTAGAAGAGGCTATCAACAGGTCCAGAGTTTAAATTCTCCAGTGGAGGCACCTGGAGACTTTCACGGCTCCCCCGTCATAAATGTGACCAATGAGATTTTTCTTAGGTTCCTCGACCTTCGGCTCTGATACCACTTGTTATGAACGGCGGCGAATAACGAAGTAATCAAACCCAGCGGGACACAAGATTTAACGTGGAAACCCCTCCAATGCGAAGGGGAAAAACCACGGGCACCAGCCAGCACAATCTCAAGCATTGTTGGTTGTAGCTCCGTTGGACCTGGGCTTCATGTCGCGCTGGCCCGTAGGTACCCGGGCCTAGGCCGAATCCGGCTGCGCGTTTATAACATGTTGCTGGTCCAAAGTTACAGCTTGCAAGTAGCCACAGACTTTGAACACAGCCTGTGGCCGGCCCGTGCTTGGGTTCATGCGATGGCAGTATGCTCTTCATGCCATCCATGGAATCTGACTTGGAACGGCACCGGGAGAGCAACCGTAATTCAAAGCTGTTGCTTTGAACTACTACCACCTTGCTGGCACTACAATATAATCTCGTCGTTATTTTCTTTACCTTTTTGGTCTACCTCCAGTAATACGAAAGCGATAGCACTCGAGTGGCTTGATAATTGGGTTTTACCTCACTAGGGTCTCTGTCATAGATGACTTTCTGTCTTTGGCATATTGCCAGATTTGTTCACGCGGTCGCAGACGAAACCGATAAAACTAACGATGAGAAAACCTTCAAAATGGGGCTGGAAGTGGAGCAAAGTTTTGCTAGTACTTAGGTTGGGTTGAACACTAGGTAGGACTGCACAAGTCAACCACGAAAATTCATACCGTGCAAGAAAGGGAAAAACACAAGTTCATTGAAATATTGAATGAGCTAGAAATTTTGTAACAAGCTCAAACACTGGCCTTTCATTCGAATAACTCAAGTTACGTGCTGCTTCCACTAGAACCACCATAAGAAAAAAACGTGAGGAGGCTTATAACATTCACTGTCTTCATGACGTGGACACACTTTACGACATTACACTCTCTAGAACGGAATAAATACATTGTTCACTGTTCGATCAGCAGGTGCAACAAAATAAACAATCTATTGGAGGCTTCCAGAGGGTGCTAATAGTATATTAGGTTGCAACCTTTTGTTTTTGAGGGAAAGGTCTAGAATACAATTTACTATTGATTTTTCTGATCGGGACATTGAACCACAAAAACAATATATTTGAAGTCAAATTGTTTGTCATGCAGTTCTCCACCTTGAGTAATGTCTTTTTAACTGCACGCAGCTAATCTTTGAACAGATCGATACGCACGCGAACAAAGCTACAGACAAGTCTTGAGTCTTCTCCTTTCAAAATTACGTTATTATTCTACTACTATTCGTCTAATCAAACTGCTTCCAAAGGAAAACTGACTGGAATGTAATTTGTCTGTCTGAAGCGTGCAAAATTATTCGATAAGTGCTCTACACAACTGCAGCCAGAGTCAGTCCATGTCGGCGCTGGCTTTGCCTAATTTTTCAATACATGAACAAAAAAGATTTGGGTGGTAAGAGATTGCGGTGGAGAAACTACTGGTCTTTCGTGTACCAGTCGAAAATTACACGCATCAACTCTTGCTGTTCAAACTGAGCTACCTAAAGTCAACTGTGTTCTAAGACCTGAACAAGCGGGTAAACGTCACGTTAGCTCGATGAAGAGAGAGGAGAGTGTTCCTGGCCACAAAAATAAAAAAGAACAGTATTATTGCACGCCAATAATACACATCGAGGAGAAATACGTAGCAATAACAATAATAATATACGTCCTTGTAACTTCTCTAGAGCGCTAATTGACCGTGGAAAAAGTTCAGGATAATTTCAAATGAACCTCCTACATATGATGCTGCTAGAGCATCTCGATAATATCCAATGAATACACCAAAAGTCTGATTAACTTGTTTTTAAAAGTTAAGGTGAAAAATAACGCTGCATGCGTATGATTTTCTCGCGTGTCCAATATTAAAGCTATCTCAAGCCATATTCCCAAAGCACTCCCAATTGTACAATTTTTCCACCACACCGTTGTTTTTCTCACAATTCATTTTTATAGTTTTTCTTTCCGCAGTTATTTGCACGCATGGTTTTTCCCATCCATTTTTTATGTTCATTTCATTCTGTATAATTAATTTTTAGTTTTCCTCGCACCTCTATTTTCCACATGCACGTCCCTTCTTTGTGGTTTTCCACTCTCTTTTTTTCCTTCGTGTTCTCGTTGCCAATCTGGATGATCGGTGGAGAATAAACTCAAAGATGGATTTTTTTAACAAATTTTTAAGAACTGCCGGAGGATAATGATTTTTTTAGCTCCTAGGAAGGCTCCAAAACCAATGTTTTAGGATAGATGATCTTGCATTGGACATGCTCGTCCTTGTAAGCTGTAACATCTCCAAATCGAGCGCTATTTGACCGTGGAGGGAGTTCAGGATAATCTCAAATTAAATGAATTATATTTTACATAGAACAGAAACCAATTATCCTCCAAATATAGTTCTGTTAATTCCTTGCAATAAGCTCAAATTTTCTTGTTGTCACTACACGCCTACATCTACATGGCATGTAGGGTCAGCTGGACAACATTATGAAATTAAGATCGTGCAAGCTTTCCACGTTTTTTTCTCTCCAAAGTTTACAACTTTGGCCATCATCTCCATGCATGATCATACTAGTATATGATTCAATGTCTGAATCCTAGACTAGCCTTAGCTTGCAAGTGGAGCTAGCCAAGTCCCTTGATTTGGGTAATGCTGCTGCCTCTACTGGCTACATCGCCACAAAGTGCAGTGACAGCCCAGGACTTTGGCACTGCCCTAGCCGCGTTAACCCTGCCATTAGCGCCTACAGGATCGCATTTGTTTATCTCTCAGTGGGCTGCTCGAGACGGCGATTAACCGGCGCTGCTCTCCAGTTTTCAACTGTACAGATCATACTGTTTTGTAACCTAGCGATGTCAGTCTGGTAACAAAGATTCGTCTAAACCTCTTTCGTTCTGTCGTGGAGCAGTGAGAGTGGATCCGAGCTGTTGTTACTGTAGCACCGCTGGGTGACAAGTGGGCCAGCACGATGTCAGACGTGTGCCGGATGAATTCAGTGAGCAATTTTATTCAGATTTTTCGGTGAAAGGTACTGAGACGGGAGGGAGGGGAAAGTACTCAAGAATTGCTCGCGTTCATGATAATGCTTCCAACGCACTCAAAAATTTTCAGGTGATGGAGCCCTAAAAAAAAATGAATCAGGTTATGGCTTTCTTCTCTGACCATGCATGTTAACATCACACCCTCACTCCCCCATGTTGTCTGCTGCAAATGGAATAATCATGACACATGGAGTGGCGCCTAAGAGTGCAGACCGGTCCACGATTGGCTACAGTGCTGGCGCCAGTGTGCTACACGCTTGTCGTTGTCGACGTGATCGTAACATGAGGGGCGAACCTTTGCTGAATTCTACCGAGAGGAAATATAACAGACACGTAAAAAAAACATATGAGAGAGAACGATTTTTACATGGGACCATGATCAAGTTTAAATTTTGCTCTCTAGCTTCCAGAAACAGTTGGAATAGTTATGCTTCTGTTTCCAAATTCATCTTTTTTTTTAAAAAAAACGCACAGTACACGTGTTCCATTGAGAGATTCTAGCCTAGGTTCATACGACGCTCGCAAGTTGCCAAGTGTAGCTGCCGATACATACAATTCTAGTCCTATTAAGCCGGCTCCGAGAAAAGTAGATGCATCGATGAACGTTGCAAATTGCATGTTCTTTTTTCCAAAACATTGCAAATTGCGTCAGGAACAGGATGAGCAGCAGCAGCCTCTCTGTCTATCTCTCCATCATCCATCAGGGCGGTTCTCAATCTGTGAAATTGCGTTCCAACCGGTCCCCAACTCTGACCGCCCCCACGTTTTCAGGCTGCAAACTTTTCCCCTCCTCCCTCCTCTCCCTCCCCTGTTCCGGTCCAATCACTAGACCTCTCCCTTTCGACGACCACCCGCCCGCAAAAGAAAGTTCGCCATTCCCCCTTCGCCTTTATCTTCTTCCCTCCTCTCATCACTTGCTCGCATCGCATCGCATCGCTCCTCCGGCCTCCATTCTCTCTCTCTGTCCTCTACGATTGAGAGAGAGCCCATATTCGGCACTGTAGCCTGCAGCAAGCTCCTGTTGCCTTGCCTACCCGGCCGGCCGGCTTTATGGCCGTCGTCTCACTCTCATCTGCAGCGAGTTCGAGGACAGCCACAGGAGCTAGCCACAGTGCAGTAACTCCGCTGCGGTCTCGTCATCTGTTGCGTCGCGTCGCCATGGATTCTTGATGAGGGTGCGTGGGAGTGAGTGACTGAGTGACTGAGTGGTGCTGCACACTGCATTGCTATCCTGTCGAAGCTGCCGGCCGGAGCTCTTCTTGAATCTTGATTGATCGATCGATCGCACCGCCTTGTGTTGCGAGCGATCGAGTTCGATCGATCTTGGCGTTTTCTGTTGGAGCGTTTGTGTTGCTTCTTGATCTGCTCTTGGCTTCTTCTTGGAGTGCGTGTGTGTGTCGGGATGAGTTGTTGTTGTTGGCGTTTCTTGATTTCTTATTGCTGATCCCGATCCGATCCCGGCGTGTGGTCTCGATCCCGTCGCGCGGCAGGGCAGGATGAGCATCCCGCACCTGTTCCGGTGCCCGATCAGCCTCGACATCTTCACCGACCCCGTGACGCTGTGCACGGGGCAGACGTACGACCGCCCCTGCATCGAGCGGTGGCTCGCCGCCGGCCACCGCACGTGCCCCGTCACAATGCAGCCGCTCGGCGACGCCGCGCTCGTGCCCAACCGCACCCTGCGCCACCTCATCGAGCGATGGCTCTCCGCCGACCAGCAGACCCCCGAGCCAACAACGGCCGCCGCCGCCGCCGCCGCCGCCTCCTACGACGACGACGCCGGGCAGCCGTCGCTCGCCGCGCTCAAGCGCTGCCTCCAGTCCGGCGCCAATAATACTGCGGCGCTCAGGAAGGTGGCGACGATGGCGTCCGAGTCCGACGTCGGCCGCGCCTGCATGCTCCAGCTGGGGTTCCTCCCCGTGCTGCTGCAGCTCGTCTTCTTCCACGCGCCGGCGCCGCCGCCGTGGGACCTGTCGTCGGAGCAGGAGGACCTGGCGCTCCACTGCGCGCTCAGCCTCCTGCCGTCGAGCCCGGCCGCGCCGCAGCACGGCTGCCTCAACGTGCTCGCCACGGAGGCCAGCATGGTGTCCTTCGTGCGCCTCCTGGCGCGCGGCGGCGCCCGGGTCAGGGCCGGCCTGTGCGGGGTGGTGACGCAGGTGCTGCTGCTGCTGCAGAGCCAGTGCGGGACCAGGGCCAAGACCAAGGCGAGGTCGCTGCTCAAGCTGTTCAAGTCCATGTGAAGCAAGCGGGGTTAGTTTAGGTGTTGATGCCGGTGTGTAAGGTGATAGATGTTCTTGGCTTCAAGCTGTAAGTCCTGCATCAAGAACGTCTGCTAATTAATTTCATGGATACTTCATTGTAAGCTGCGCTAAGAATGGCTGCTAATTTCATGATTTTTGCAATGCCGGAGACAATGGAAAGGGAGATTGAGCTCTGGTTATTTCATGGTCAGAACTCGGTGCAAAACTGCAGATGGCTTTATGTAGAACTGCAGATGATTCTACGTGGAACTCGTAACATCCATTGTGTAAATTCATTTTCCGTTTTCATCGTAATGCGGGGATAGCTCAGTTGGGAGAGCGTCAGACTGAAGATCTGAAGGTCGCGTGTTCGATCCACGCTCACCGCAATGCGTATTTTTGTTCACCGCAATGCGCTCCTGTTTGTATACCTTTTTAATGAGGCAACTTCGTTATGTTTTTTGTTTTCTTCATTTCGCTCCCGTTTTCATACCTTTTCAATCAGGCAAAGTCGCAAGCAATATTTGGTTATCTCAGTCCTTTCATCAAACCTTTTCAATTAGGCAAAGTCGCAAAGAGCTGCGAGCATTGGCTTTGGCGTGCACACGACTGGGTACGGCGGTCCAAATTATACAGCTTAGCTTTGGATGACAAAATATAAGCTGTCCCGATCTCTTAATTTGTTTTTGTTCAATTATTAACCTGCTAGAATCCAGAGATGAAAGGAAGTGAAATGGAAGTAAACCGTAACATGTATCTTTCTCCGATTTCATTAGGAAAGGCATGGTTACATCTGCCGTGGAAGTCCTAACTGCTTCTACAGCACAGAAACATCAGCTCGTACAAGCATACGAATTTACATCCCGTAGTCATCTGTAAGATTTTGTGAGGATTTACATCAGGACGTACATGTATAACTATATACTATATAGTGGAACGACAACAAGTTCTACCGATATATAACTTCCTGTTATGACTTTCCTTCCTCGAGATCCCGATTTCGCTGTACAGAATATCTGTAAGTCTCTGATCCAAGTAACTATACACAGGTTGCCGACGAACGTTTCTCAATAGCTACCTTGTCATGGAGATCTAGCATTCTTGATTAGCTAGTGCTCAGAACCTTTTCGGGGAACCGTAGGGGCTCTGAAGTTTCATCTGGCCAACATCTGAAATGGCAGGAGCTGGACTTCGTCTTGTCTGATTCTGCACGTAAGTTAATGTGTTGTAACCAGCACCAGGGGAAAGCATTGGATGAGGTGGTGAGGGCATGCAACTCTTGTTAGATTGCTTAAACTGCCGAAGAGGGCTTGAGCATGGTGAAACTGGCATAGACATGTTTGTTCTCCCAGGAATAGGGCTGCTGTAAGATAAACATCGTCTGTCAAAATTGTGGGTAACAGAACAAGCCATGGATGGAAGTGGAACGTCATGGTACCTGAGCGGTGAAGGAACAGCAGTGGAAAATCCAGTAAAATCTCTCGCGCTCAGTCCTATATCCCTTAGAGGAGTAATAATCTTCCGTGATGGCAACTCCCTGTTGGACTGCAACAAGATTGAGGACAAGGAGACTGAGCATAGGTGAACATATCCAGATAATGAGTACAACGATGGCATTTTTGTCCCTTTGTGAATAAGTAATTCTACACTGAACTTCATTGAAATAAATTAGCAAAGGGAGCATTTCTTGTCAGCTAAGCTACTCTCAAGAGCTTCTTTATGCAACCAACCCCAAATCATAAGCAATGGGCATGGCTATCATGAATACAACTAAAGAAAACCAAAGGGGTACTACTGCTGGCCAAATCAGCCAGACTGACTTTAAACAAGATCAGATAGTTCACAGTTTCACACTAATGCAAAGTACTTAAACCAGTGATCTACTGTATGTTTTAGTTTTTTCTTATTGGTGCTTGGAAAATAGCAACGGAAATAAAAGAATTGAGAAGGATAAAAAAACTGAGTCTGCATAAGTAGGAACACTTACCATTGCGTGCCTGCCATCTACTGGAGAAGACAATGCATTTCTCAATGCACCAGATTTTGCAGCTTTCACTGCAGGATGATCCTGAACAAAAGGGTGATCCATCAACTGGGCTGCAGAGGCACGAGACGCAGGGTTACGTTTTAAGCAAAGCTGCAAGAAATTTTTCCCTTCCTCTGAAAAACTGTCTGGGATTTCAGGTATTTCTTTACTGTTCGCAATCTTAAATATTGCTGCTACCTGCAAGATCAGATGAGATAGTATTGGCTCAGCATCATTAATCATAGTTACATAAAAATACACAACTGTTAAGTGAAAGCCTACCCCCTCATATTGATGCCAAGGAGATCTTGCCGTTGCCATTTCAATGATGGTGCATCCCAAACTCCAAATGTCCACTGATAAACTGTAGCCTTTACTGTTCATTATAACCTGAAGGTTTCCAAATGAGGGGAAAACTCCATTCAAAAACATACAATGGATTACAACAAAGAGTCAATAAAGCTTAGCATTAAAAAGGCTCACCTCTGGCGCCATCCAGTAAGGACTTCCTTTGAAAGAGCGTATTTCAGCAAAAGATGATATCTGCTTCAACAAAGTAACAAAAATGACGGATTTGCAAAGGAAAACAAAAGCAAGCCAGAATCTGTGTTTATGCTTGTTTTTTATGACCATCCTGAGTGTAATTTCTAGGGTACACAGGCAAAAGATTGATGTGGGCAGTGCAAAATAGAGAGCACTCAGACGAAATCAGTAGTTGACTTTAAATTTCAGTAAAGACTAAAATCTTATCATTATTGAAAGTGTCAAACACACAGGAGGGGGAGGGAGGGCCAGAAAGTAAACATTGCATACATGCTTAGCCATGCCAAAGTCAGCAAGTTTGACTTCACCATTAGGGCCCACAAGTATGTTCGCTCCTTTGATATCTCTGCCAAGAAAGAAGTATGGTGAGATTATTGCATTTTGTGCTATATCAATGGAATGGGAACTGAGTTTTAGAAAACCAATATTACCTGTGGACTGTGTTCCTCCCATGCAAGTAGGCAAGACCAGCGAGAATTTGTCCAGTGTAATTACGAATCACAGGTTCCTTGAAAGCGCCATACTCTCTTAGTAATTTGTGGATCGATGTTATTGCATTTTGTGCTATATCTATGGAATGGGAACAGAGTTTTAGACAACCAATATTACCTGTGGACAGTGTTCCTCCCATGCAAGTAGGCAAGACCAGCGAGAATTTGTCCAGTGTAATTACGAATCACAGGTTCCTTGAAAGCGCCATACTCTCTTAGTAATTTGTGGATCGATCCCCCAGAAACATACTCAAGATAAATGGAAAGTGCATCATCAGTCTGCATACAGAAACAAAGATGATTAGAAAGTCTAAGCATGGCCTACTATTTTGTAATACAACAACAATAAAAGCTGATAAACACTGAACACTATGGTACTAGAACCAGAAAATTAGCTCCTCAGGTGGACAAAACACTAGAACAGAGTGGGAAATGCAAATAAGTCAAAACATAAAGCCAAATAAGAGGAAAGAAAATAACAACAGCAAAAACAAAAGAGAGAAAAACAGTTGGGTGGAACAAGGCACCACATTAGTACATACTCGCTCCCCCTGCCTTTTCCCCTTTCCTCACCTCCTTCTATAGTTCTTTGCATGCACTTTACTTGAATGTGCAATGACATGCACGAAGGGTAACTTTTTACATATCATGTAACTCCTAATACAAGTACCACCCAAACCATTGAATGAATTCCACATGAGTTAGGTCACTAGATACAGTTACGTGCATCAGAGTCAGAATGTTGCCGTTACATATGATATAATACCGACTCTTTCTTTGATATGTTAAGTTCAAAATAGTGATGAAGCCCTTGTAGACGAGTAACCTTCTTTTTCTTCTTTTTTTGCGCAATTGCACCATGCCCTTTTTCACAAAAGTCCATCAATCCCAGTTATTTATGGATTCTCATTAAATTCTCAGAAACTCTCTACCAGCTCACAGAAATGGATCACCAGACAATACACATGAAACAAAAAAACACGATAGGGCAAACAAGTATTGGAACTAAGCAGCTGAGAGATAATTTCGATCGATTATCATATAAAACTTACCAGATCACTTCCATGATACTGCACAATGTTTGGGTGCGAGAGTTGTCTAAGCATATCTATTTCCTGCCAATACCAAAATTAATCATGTTGGTCAGTCAATCAAACAAGTGATACAAATACTGTGCTACTCATTAGACAGTAACCAAGCCAATTAAATAAGACAGCAAGTACCTGATTTAATTGTTTGAGTCGTTCCTTTGAATGTGGATCATCCATAATAACTTGAACCTCCTTGATTGCACAAAACTGCCCGTTTTCACTGCATCGTTGAATGTAAACTAAGGACTTTTTAAACACAATTGAGTATGTTTTATCTATGTGCACTGCCATATTTCTACTGTATAATTGTTTCTTGGAGTGGAATTCTAATGCATCAACTTTCACATGATAACTCAAAGTTTCCATGAAAAGGGCAAAAATGCGATACCTGTTAAATCCAAGGTAAACCTGGCCAAATGTACCACTCCCTAGCAATTTCCCTTTTTTCCATTGTGATTGAGACTGTGAGCTAGTAGTGGGAGATGCAGGAAGAGGCTGACAGGAACTGGGAGATGAAGGAAGAGGCGAGCAAGAACTGTGGGTTGGAGGAAAAGGTGAGCAAGCAGCAGCAGATGGGTGAAGAGGCGAGCAAGTGGCAGAAGCTGCAGGAAGAGGTGAGCAAGCAGCAGAAGCTGGGTGGAGAGGTGAACAAGCGGCGGAACCTGGAGGAAGAGGTAAGGGGTGAGGTGGGCTCCTCAAACCATCCATCATTCTCACTGGTGACCTTGGGCTAAACCCAAAATCTCTAGAATTTCCATTGCTCACGGCGAATGCATGGCCTTTTGGGACAGGGGAGAGGCTTCTCGTTCTTGGAGCAAAGAGATCTTCAGATACCGTTCTTCCACGTAAACTGGTTTCACTTGTTGAAGGTTCGTCGCTATGCAAATGATGTTCTCTGACACTAGACACAGGAACTTCAAAGAACTTCTGGTGCTCCCGTGGCATACTATAAGACATGATATGCTTGTCTTCATTTAATAGTCTATCTGAATCAGATGGCACATTTCTTCCCCTCGCAAAAGCAACAGGATCCACGGACCTAGAGATTACGCCAGGCCAACAAAAAAGCATCAGAGAACATTTCACCAGGAATCCATGACAATAAAAGGTTACTAAATAATGTACTTATTTAAATAGGCACAGCGGAATGTCCCGAGATGCCATAACTGAGTGCAAAACAAAAAGGATAAACTAACCCATGTGCATTATATTTTGCAAGAATAAACAAAGAATCTGCACAAGGATAATAGCTCTAGTTTCGAATTGATCAAGCATCAAAGACAACTGTTCACCTGTTACTATTGTTAGTTGGACTAATATCATATTTGTGACAATTAACACGCCTTAGTATGCTTGCTCATCCAGTCAATCTGTATTTACCAAAAGAGGGAGACAAGGAATGGCCGATTGTGAACGGGAGCGACCTTAGAAAAGGTCAACTGGTGCAGTTGGTGAGGTGTGAATCCTCACAGCTCACTCTAACTCTGCACTTAATTCAGAGCCCCACAAACACGTCGCACACCAAATTAGAGATAAGAGCATAAACTAAGCGAGCAGATCGAACTATCCAATCACGCAATTCCCCCAATTTGATAAAAGCACCAGGCAAATTCGGTTGCAATTACTGCAGCCCAAATGAGGAAATCCTAGCGAGAACCTCAGCCGGGGCCGCAGCGAATTCGGAATTGAGCTATAAATAGGCATCAACCATTCAACGATCATCCGCTCACCTAAACCCATGCTGATCCTGCGCCTCGTCCGCCGACCCGACCGAGCACGCGCTGGAGTCCCCCGCGGACGAGGCCACCTCCTCCTCGTAGAGTGTCCCGACGGGCTCCGGCGGCTCCGGGTCCGGCGCGGGCACCGGGAGCTTGTACCCTACCCCATGCTCCGCCGGGCACCGGGCGCGCGCCGCCGCCGCCGGGAGCCGAAGCCGACGGCGCTTCGCTTTAGGTGGACGAATGCTCGCTCGGCCTCCTCTAGACAGACGGGGGAGATATTTTTCGGATTTCTTTTCTTTTTTTTTCCTTTTTTTGAGCAAAGTTCTTTTTTTTAGCAAAGTTCTTTTTTTTCCTCTTTCAAAAATGGTGCCTGCGCTGGGGGCGGGGGCCTAGTGGAGAGCGTCACGTACGCGTGTGCCCGCGCGAGCTTTTTACTGCGCCTGCGCGCAGGTGGGTGGCAGCTGCGGGCGGCGACGGCGACCCACCGCGGCGCGGGCCCCTCGCCGGCGGGCGGGTCCGCGTGTCAGCGTGCCGTCCTGGACGGGTGGTGGCGGTGACGCCGGAGAGCCCTCCGTCTCCGCCTTGGCGGCTTCGCCCCGCTCGGGCGGCTGCATGTGGGGCCCGCGCGGGAGTCCGTGCGTGCGGGCGCAGTTCTTTGTGGTTTGGCTCGCGTGCGGAAGCGGGCGGGTGGGGAATAGAATCTTCGCGGATGGTGGTGTCGAGCCGGGTTTGGCGTGCGCGGGAAGCTTGGTGGCGTACGCCACGCCGCGGTCGGCCGGGGGCAGGGGACCCCGCTGACGTGGCAGGCAAGCGGTTTTTTTTTGAAATAAAAAAAGGATCTTCTGGCCAGGTTAGGGCAGGAGAATTTTCTGGCCAGGTTTTTTCTTTCTCTTTTTTTTGAAAAGAAAAGATAGGATCAGTAGGCCAAAAGGATCTCTGGTGCAAATGGCAGGGAAGAGAAAGCTACTCTTTTCTTGACGTGTCTCTTTTAAATTAGGCCGAGCAGGGATCGATGCTTATTGACAAAACACTTGTACAGCCGCGGATAAACACAGCTCATCGAAAGCACCCGAATAGTGGTGCGAGAGGGTGTTTTACACATAGATGATGCCTGTTATCTCTCTTTCCTTCTTTAAGCAAGATATGCATGAGAGACCAACCGCATTATGACTTTATGAGATGCCACTAATAAGACACACCGATGTGCCTTTAGTTTGGAGCGCGAAATAAAGTTTAATTAGCTGACGCACGACTGGCATGGCGCCAAATAATGTTGGTAGCATCTGCTGCACCGAGCTGCGGATATAATTGAAGTTGGTGTGGGTATGGTTGTTTGTGTTTTTTATTTTTATTTTTTAAAAGGAACAGGCTATATGCAGCGAGCCGGCCGCGCATGCACGAAAGCAGCCGGGGTGATAAAATAACGTACTATTGGACTATATGTTGGCCGCTATTAATACTTGCCATGCCGCCAGGTATATAGATATATTGCTTGTTAGCATAGCACCACTTATTTCATCAAACTTGACTGATTGGTCATTAAGTCCGTCCTGTGCGCTCTGATTGAATTTAAATTATTTTCCTTTGTTTGAAACACATTATAGATCCAGACACTCACGTACACCGCACGCATCCCTAAAAAACAAGCACAAGAAATGGCCGATTGTGAACGGGAACGACCTTAGAAAAGGTCAACTGGTGCAGTTGGTGAGGTGTGAATCCTCACAGCTCACTCTAACTCTGCACTTAATTCAGAGCCCCACAAACACGTCGCACACCAAATTAGAGATAAGAGCATAAACTAAGCGAGCAGATCGAACTATCCAATCACGCAATTC
>OAMR01000044.1:3452175-3474205 GCA_900205405.1 Echinochloa crus-galli
TCGCGCCGCCGCAGCCGCAGCCGCCCCGCCCGGGACCAGCAACACCCCCGCCTCCTCGCCGGGTGAGGCTCCGAGCTTGGACGGTCGCGGCGGGCGGGCGAGCGGAAGGGAAAGGGGGGAGAAGAGAGGAGAGGAGAAGAGAGGAGGTGGGGGAGGCGCGCCGCGCGAGGAAGGCGCGAGGTAGGAGCCGAAGCCGACGGCGCTTCGCTTTAGGTGGACGAATGCTCGCTCGGCCTCCTCTAGACAGACGGGGGAGATATTTTTCGGATTTCTTTTCTTTTTTTTTCCTTTTTTTGAGCAAAGTTCTTTTTTTTAGCAAAGTTCTTTTTTTTCCTCTTTCAAAAATGGTGCCTGCGCTGGGGGCGGGGGCCTAGTGGAGAGCGTCACGTACGCGTGTGCCCGCGCGAGCCTTTTTACGGCGCGCGCAGGTGGGTGGCAGCTGCGGGCGGCGACGGCGACCCACCGCGGCGCGGGCCCCTCGCCGGCGGGCGGGTCCGCGTGTCAGCGTGCCGTCCTGGACGGGTGGTGGCGGTGACGCCGGAGAGCCCTCCGTCTCCGCCTTGGCGGCTTCGCCCCGCTCGGGCGGCTGCATGTGGGGCCCGCGCGGGAGTCCGTGCGTGCGGGCGCAGTTCTTTGTGGTTTGGCTCGCGTGCGGAAGCGGGCGGGTGGGGAATAGAATCTTCGCGGATGGTGGTGTCGAGCCGGGTTTGGCGTGCGCGGGAAGCTTGGTGGCGTACGCCACGCCGCGGTCGGCCGGGGGCAGGGGACCCCGCTGACGTGGCAGGCAAGCGGTTTTTTTTTGAAATAAAAAAAGGATCTTCTGGCCAGGTTAGGGCAGGAGAATTTTCTGGCCAGGTTTTTTCTTTCTCTTTTTTTTGAAAAGAAAAGATAGGATCAGTAGGCCAAAAGGATCTCTGGTGCAAATGGCAGGAAGGGAAAGCTACTCTTTTCTTGACGTGTCTCTTTTAAATTAGGCCGAGCAGGGATCGATGCTTATTGACAAAACACTTGTACAGCCGCGGATAAACACAGCTCATCGAAAGCACCCGAATAGTGGTGCGAGAGGGTGTTTTACACATAGATGATGCCTGTTATCTCTCTTTCCTTCTTTAAGCAAGATATGCATACATTATACATTATGAGATGCCATTAATAAGACACACCGATGTGCCTTAGTTTGGAGCGCGAAATAAAGTTTAATTAGCTGACGCGCGACTGGCATGGCGCCAAATAATGTTAGTAGCATCTGCTGCAGCGAGCTGCGGATATAATTGAAGTTGGTGTGGTATGGTTGTTTGTGTTCTTTATTTTTTTAAAAGAAAAGGAACATGCAGAAGCATGAAAGCAGCCGGGAGCTAAAAGCCTAAAATAACGTGTATTGGACATGTTGGCAGCTACTCCCTCCGTTCCTAATTGTAGGTTGTTTGATTTTTTTTTTCTCTAAGTTTGACCGCCCGTCTTATTCAAAAAATTTGTAGAAATATAGTCAAATTTAAAACATTTTTACAGATTTGTTATTGATAAAGCAATGCATCACAAAAAATATAATAATTTACATAAAATTTTGAAGAAGACGAGTGGTCAAACTTAGAGAAAAAATTAAACAACCTACAATTAGGAATGGAGGGAGTATTAATAGTTGCCATGCCGCCAGGTATATAGATATATTGCTCGTTATTAGCGTAGCACCACTGTCTCATCAAACTTGATCGATTGGCCATCAAGTCCGTCTTGTGCGCTCTGATTGAATTTAAATTATTTATTTTTTAAACACATTATAGATCCACACACTCACACGCACTCATCCCTAAAAAACAAACACGTTGTCCTATCTCACAAACAGCACAAAAAACCGAGTCACCGGATCTCGAGATTAACAAAGTCATGCTGTTTTACTGTCGATGGATATATCACCTGCTACTGAAAAAATAGCGCCGTTTAAATCTTAAAATAAATCAAGAAAAATACGAGCATCTGCACCCAATTACACATGATATTTTACCAATTGAGTTACATTTAGTTTACTAATTTAAATTGTTTTCAAAGGAGTGCATTGATTAGGGACCAAATTGTCTTGACATAATTTTCAGTTTCCTAAATGTAACCAAATTCCCATGACACACGTTGTGTATATGTATAGGCAGAATATTTAATTTGAATTTGCTCCGCAAGAAGCGATTTGCATCTCAGTGCTCTAGCATCACGATAAAAACCCTATGCATATAATTACCATGACTATAAATTTAAGATGAATTCTCCACTAAGAGCGGTTAGAGCATCTTTAGCAGTCTTTTAATAAATATTTCCCAAAAATAGCTAATAGGTATACTATATTCTAATAGTTATTTTAAAATAGTTATTGGAGGAGTTGCTTTTGCAATTCTCCAATTAATCTCACCTTAATAACTATTTTATGGAAAAATGTCCAACTGCCCTTTGTTTGGGGAGAGTTTGAGTGGATTATTAGTTTTATCAACTCCTCAACATAGTAGTTGGACTGAGGAATGTAGATCGGGAGATGATCTTAGTTTCTTCTCCACACCTTTTTGTCGATCTTGTGTACTGGTCACATACTAGTATCTGTTCTAAATATACTTACAAATATATAGCTACATAATTCATATGGCGTATTGGATCTCAACAACATGTCAGATTTTTCCAGCAATTAAGTACTAGTATGGATAGACTACAAAACCTTGAAATGTAGTTGCGCACTGTGAAAAAAATGTTTTATTCATTAAATTGAACCTCCACAGATTACATGGTGTTTTGAAAACTGTATAAAAAGAAACCCTCACAGCCTAACATTTCTGATCATGGGACGACGCATCATCAGGATTCATGATGCATAGCTTGTATATGTAATGATGGTCGCCGATGGATTAATCAAATTATTAAGCGTTGAAGACAAACCCATCGAGAGATCATCCCACACTCATGCCCCTGACAGCAACACTTGGAACCGCCTTTCACAAAAAGCTGGATATTTAGGTGCGCAGATATAACCATCATCATCATCTAGATACTGGGTACTACCATCTCCCTGTCAGCGATCTCTTTAATTACCCTTTGCTTCTCCACCCATGACGCTACCTTCCGTCTCGATCGCCAGCTCCCGGACAGCGCCGCGGCAACAAAATTCCAAAGTAGCAAAGAAGGAGCCAAACTTAGTATATATAATATAATATATTATATATCCGCCCGATGTTAATACCCCAACCGCAGAGATTACAATACTCGGCCGGATCTGCAAGTTGACGTCGATGGAAGATCACGACGACACTTTGTGTGTGATCAGATGAACGCATTCGATCCAAGGCTGGGCACATGCTTTTAGGTCAAGGGGAGAGTGTTATTAGCTTTGCTCTAGGCTAAAGTCATCGGTTGTTAACTTTCTCGCCTCTTTTCAGACGTACTCCGTATCCTGATTCTTGTTCTTGGTCCCTTGTCTCGAGCTATACGGTACATTAGTAACTAACTGGCTAAGCACGCAGTAGTTTATACTCCATCTAACTGGCTAATTAGAACGCGGTAGTTTATACTCCATCCGTTTCAAATTACAGGCCATTTGACTTTTTTAACCACAAGTTTGACCGGTCGTCTTATTCAAAATTTTATGTAAATTATCATATTTTTTATGATGACTTTCTTTATTAATAAATATTCTTTAAAATAACTTAAATTTGACTATATTTATATAAATTTTGGAAACACATTATAGATATAGACACTCATATACACGCACGCATCCTAAAAAAAACAAGCCGTTGTCCTATCCCACAAACACTTTTGAGAAATCGAGCCACTAGATCTTGAGATTAACAAAATCATGACGTTTTGCTGTCAAAGGGTATAACATCTAAAAAATAGCATCGGTTAAATCTTAAATAAATTCTGAAAAATATGAGCGTCTATGCCCAATTAAACATGATATTTTACCAATTGAGTTACATTTAGTTTACTAATTTAAATTGTTTTCAAATGAGTGCATTGATTACGGACCGAGTTGTCTTGACATAATTTGCGATTTTCTAAATGTAACCAAATTCCCATGACACACGTTGTGTATATGTATAGGCAGAATATTTAATTTGAATTTGCTCCGCAAGAAGCGATTTGCATCTCAGTGCAGTTTCACTGGGTTTTAATCTCATTAAACGGAATGCCACGTAGGCACACGGCATAAAATTTATAACGAGAGAGGAGTTGGGTTTCGTCAGGATAAAAAACCTATGCATATAATTACCATGACTATAAATTTAAGATAAAATCTCCACTAAGAGCAGTTAGACGTTAGAGCATCTTTAGCAGTCTTTTAATAAATATTTCCCAAAAATAGCTAATAGGTATACTATATTCTAATAGTTATTT
Source organism: Echinochloa crus-galli (assembly GCA_900205405.1). Lineage (NCBI taxonomy): Eukaryota > Viridiplantae > Streptophyta > Magnoliopsida > Poales > Poaceae > Echinochloa > Echinochloa crus-galli. Next base: position 3,456,547 of record OAMR01000044.1, read on the forward strand.
TAAAATAGTTATTGGAGGAGTTGCTTTTGCAATTCTCCAATTAATCTCACCTTAATAACTATTTTATGGAAAAATGTCCAACTGCCCTTTGTTTGGGGAGAGTTTGAGTGGATTATTAGTTTTATCAACTCCTCAACATAGTAGTTGGACTGAGGAATGTAGATCGGGAGATGATCTTAGTTTCTTCTCCACACCTTTTTGTCGATCTTGTGTACTGGTCACATACTAGTATCTGTTCTAAATATACTTACAAATATATAGCTACATAATTCATATGGCGTATTGGATCTCAACAACATGTCAGATTTTTCCAGCAATTAAGTACTAGTATGGATAGACTACAAAACCTTGAAATGTAGTTGCGCACTGTGAAAAAAATGTTTTATTCATTAAATTGAACCTCCACAGATTACATGGTGTTTTGAAAACTGTATAAAAAGAAACCCTCACAGCCTAACATTTCTGATCATGGGACGACGCATCATCAGGATTCATGATGCATAGCTTGTATATGTAATGATGGTCGCCGATGGATTAATCAAATTATTAAGCGTTGAAGACAAACCCATCGAGAGATCATCCCACACTCATGCCCCTGACAGCAACACTTGGAACCGCCTTTCACAAAAAGCTGGATATTTAGGTGCGCAGATATAACCATCATCATCATCTAGATACTGGGTACTACCATCTCCCTGTCAGCGATCTCTTTAATTACCCTTTGCTTCTCCACCCATGACGCTACCTTCCGTCTCGATCGCCAGCTCCCGGACAGCGCCGCGGCAACAAAATTCCAAAGTAGCAAAGAAGGAGCCAAACTTAGTATATATAATATAATATATTATATATCCGCCCGATGTTAATACCCCAACCGCAGAGATTACAATACTCGGCCGGATCTGCAAGTTGACGTCGATGGAAGATCACGACGACACTTTGTGTGTGATCAGATGAACGCATTCGATCCAAGGCTGGGCACATGCTTTTAGGTCAAGGGGAGAGTGTTATTAGCTTTGCTCTGAGGCTAAAGTGTCATCGGTCGTTAACTTTCTCGCCTCTTTTCAGACGTATCCTCTGCTTCTTGTCCTTGGGCCCTTGTCTCGAGCTATACGGTATATATTAGTAACTAACTGGCTAAGCATCCATGCAGTAGTTTATGGTTAAGACAGTTTGAACGCAAGCTGCTGGTGCTGGTAGCACGTAAGTAGTACTAATAACTTGCAGTCAACAGGCAAAGATTTGTTTATCAAAAGATGGAAGATGTGTATGTGTCATGGTTAAGATCATTAATTGCTGACTTGTACTGGTTGCTGTATGGGTTTTCTCTGAAAGTCTGAAGGCTGAATCGTGTGCACGCGTTGACGCGTACCTTGAAGCTGAAGTTCCTTCGGCATGTGTATTCGGTACAGATGTACTGTCCCCATCGATCAGAAGCTTAACTTCATTCTGTTTTCTACGAAGAAACTAAAAGCTCGAGATCATGTTGGGCACGCAACGATGCAGGTTTCTTCCATTTTTCTTTTCGTTCCTGATACGGTACCGATCTGAACGGATTTATTCGCCCATTGATGGGTAAACACTCACTATTCTACTACCAATAATTAATTAGATATTCAGTTCGCCAAAGATTTTTTTGTTTTTTTAAAAAGAGATGCGAAGCCTTGACATACAAAGCTGCAATCATGCATCATACAGTACAACATCCTAGGAATGTCAACGCCGGATGTGGGGTCCAAGTGTACGATGAAGCACACATGGAGGGCCAAACCGGTACGCTAGCCGCCTGTTGGGAATCTTCATCTCCATTCGCATGTTTGCAGGCTTTGCACATGCTGCAGGGACTACCCAAATTGTTGTGAGCGGCTATGGTAATTCCCGCAATATTTTCTTGTGTTTTTACACACCCCCTTCCCTCCCAAATCTAAATTCCAAAATGCTACTTTTACTTGCTCATTACAAGAAAAAATGTCGGAGAGAAAATCAAATGTACGATCATGGGCCCAGCAGGGCAGCAACACGGGTAGCAGCAGTGAGTATGGCGGTGGTGAAATTTGCTCTCTCCCTTTTCAAATTTGTAATGTTTCTTTTTTTTTTTTGAAAAAGGAAGTTCTCGTAACACAATCAACTGTTCCAGGATACCATTATACCAACATTTATATTCGGAAAAAGAAAGGTATGAGACAAGCAGTATAGAAGCAAAGGACATTAGGTTGTTATCTTAATGCAAGGGTAGGTAGATGAAGGTTACTAATAAGTAGAGTAAAGATTTCTCCACTTTGTTTGTTTGTTTTTCCGTTCGTCGGGTGCACGCAATAGTTTTTGGTATTGTTGTCGGCTAGGGCTTCGTGGGCTCATCTTGGGCCTGGATCCGAATTGCCAGCCCAGTGAGAGATGGTCATCCAACACAGTGAATTTGCCCATCTAGTTTCAGTGGGCTAAAATTAGAAGAGCCGCCGCGCCATCAACCTCCTCGTCGTACTTGAACTTTTCAGAAGTGTCACGCCCAGACCTCAAGTTCATCTTGCGCAGTTCAGGCTCCCCGTTCGAAACTCAGGCCATGAATTCCTCAGGGCTTATAGAAATATCTAAAAATTATCCATGTTCTCAAAATGCACCGAATTCCTTAGGCTTTGTTTGGAAAGTAGAGTGTTGGAGAGTTTTGAGGGGGATTGAAGTGGATTAAGTGAGATTTTGATTTGTAGGGGAAATTGCTCCACTTCAAACCCCTCCAATCCACTTCAATCCTCTAGTTCCCAAACAAGGCCTTAGGGATTAGGAACACTTATAAAAGTTCCAAAAATTCACACATCTGCCGCGATTTGCATATATACTTCAAAAAAGACCCATGTTCTCCAAACGTATGAACCTCGAAGAAAGAGTGATCGAGAAAGTTACATGCAAGTTGAGGGAGGCAGCAAATGAACCACTCCAAAAGTTCTCACACATCTATCGCGCGCAACTGTGCATACAACACGAACGCCGCGCGGCGTCGCAGGTTCGCAATGGATCAAGCGTAGATGTAGATCACCTGCACAATAATGTCGGGCGGCGCCCCCTCGACGCGCCGTCGTCGTCTCCGATCCTACACCGCCGCCGCCTCATCTCTCCGCTGCCGCTTGTCGTCCCACACCTTAGCCATCGGCATCGCGAACAAGCCGGCGACCATCAGCGCCAGGCAAATGTACATCATCACTAGGAAGAAGACGGCGCCGGCCGACGGCGGCGGAGGTGGGCCCCGCCTCGGTGGCGGCGCCGGCAGAGGCGACTCGGCACCGGCGGCGAGCGCCGCCGGATTGAACAATACGGGGATCCAACCTAACGACATAGCTAGAGGTTTGTGGTGGGGGAAAATGATTCGATTCGGGGGGCAAAGGAATTGAGGGATCGGCGGTTGTTTCGTACTTTCGTGTGAATCTCTTTCTGTGGGGGAGGGGAGATGTAAAATGTGATCCGATCCCGCAGATGAACTGCAGATAAATTGTTGAACTGATAGCTACGAAAAGGCAGATTAATCTGTTGCCCTAGGTCTCCTTGCTAAAAAAAAGTTTAAACATTGCGTGGCCCGTTTGTATAGAGCCCATCCGTGCCGAGAGGAAAAGACCCAAGTGGCCCATCACCACTCTCTGCTCAAGTCACCAATGTGGCGTGCGCGAATTGACTTGTAGTCCAATGATAGGTACAGTGAGACGCTACCTACCAGGATTCAAATCCTGGTGCTCCCACCTTTTTCTGGGATTTTCTCGAGATTTACCGGTGCTGTATTAAGTGGTAAGCGGCGTCCCCGTCGACAACGAGGTGTCAATGTTGACTTAGGGAATCTTCAGATGTGCGTGCGTGTATTCATAGGGATGATTGTGCGTGCGTGTGTGAGTGTCTACGTTGTACTGTGTCATTCAAAAACCTTCACTTTCACTCACTGACCGAGTTGGTCAGTTAGATTAGTGGTGCTCATTTATTCGGAGCTTATGTGGGTACGGTAACATGCATGCAGTTCAATAGCAACGTACCTACATTGACTTAGTTAATCTCAAAATTTACTGGCCAAAAGTTGTTTATAAGAATATGATATATGTTTGCGACTTGATATATAGGAATAATGAGTGGGCAAATATGTTTCAAAAGGAAAAAAAAGGGGAATCAGCATGCTCCACACAGCTAATACGTTCGGATGGTATATACGTTCGTCGGTCATTGACTTTGCTAGTTAATTTGTTGGCTGGTCATAATAAGGTCATATTTATGTGCAAGTGGAACTTGGTAAATCCACTTCGCCTTTCAACCAAAGTGCAGAGAATTGAACAACGAACATATGAGGCAAGAGCAAGTGAGCAACAACCAAGTTCAAGGTGAGGAGGTACACACCACGACGATCCATCGATCACGATCAATTACATGGTGCACTCAAACACACTCAAAGAAACACGCGACGAATGAAACTTTTATTTCCATGCAGCAGGCGTTTTTTGACGTTTAGTTACGTTACTTGCAACACCAATCAACGTATGCACGAATTAACAATAATCACACTACTGCAGTCTTAAACCGAACACAACTATTCAACACAGCACTCCATTTCAATTCTATATATGAACCCTATCCCTATTGCATTCGGTACCCAATCTCTTGTCCTTGATCTTTCGCAATTTTGTCGCTTCTGTGTTGCATGCATGCGTGTAATAAGCTGCTAATTAATGCAATACGTGTCACTTGATCACTTGTCCTTGTCCACGACCTCGCCATGCTCGTGCCTGACGATGTGCTCCTTGACGTCGACCTCGTCGTCGATGTCGATCACCTTGAGCATCTCCCCCGACGGGCCAGCCACCACGTGCTCCTGCACGCGCACGTGCTCCGACACCACCACGTCCACGTCCTCCTCCTCCGCCGCCGCCGCCTCCCTCCGCCTCCGCCGCGCAAACAGGAGCAGCCCCGCCAGCAGGCCGAGGAACAGCAGCCCGGCGATCGGGACCGCCACCGCTATCACCACGACGTTCCTTCCCGGCGGCGGCGGCGGCGGCGGGTACACCACCGGAGGCGGTGGCGGCGGCGGGTATTCAGGCGGCGGAACTACCGGAGGCGGCGGTGGACACGGAGGTGGTGGTGGCTGGGTACGCCAAAGCGAAGCTGGAGCCATGGGAAATCTTGCTAAGATACGGCACACACCAAACCTCCCTTAATTTCTGCTTGTAGCGACTCTGTCTGTGAGCAAACAAGTGCAACGGCCAGGTTGATATATATATACGCATGGTATAGCTAGGGTTTGGTGATGGAGCTTGATCGAGGAGGGGCAAAGTAGGAACCTTTCAAGGAGGAAAAAGTTAACAGTCCAAGTGGAAGCATATAGTCCATTGTTGTTAGTTGTTTGGTCCATTTAGCCAGTGAGTGATGTCATGTGCAATTAACAGTTCAAGTGGAGGCATTTAGTCCATATTTACATGGATTTAGCGTGGTACATGCAACTACCGGTTATTAGATATGATCAGATGGTGCGTGCGCCCCTCACCAGTAACATCTGTGCACAACCCTAAATATATCACCCAAGAAGGTTGTTTTTCGAGTTAGATACACATACACACAAGGTGCAACGAAAAGTAATCGTGCAACTTGGTGTGCGTGTGCGTGAGGTGGCTACACTTATTCTTCGTCCTATGTTGTATATACAGAGACTATAGCTAGAGAATACAGCGTGCGATCACATTGGCATGCTTGGTTTTTGCATACATAATAATTAACTAGCGTAACCGTGAGGTCGATCGGTGAACCTCAAAGAACTAGCGGCTTACTAATTTGATGAATATTGTGAGCACAGTTGAGTTTAACTATCATGAGATTATGCATAATAGGTAGAGTATGCTGGTCAACTCTTTGTTGCGTACGTGAAGATTAGCACACAAGAATGGCTTAGCAATTAATTCATGCACAGATCGTTCCTCGACGGCTCAGCAATTTAAGATTTGTTTGCAGGCGGCTTCTTTGCATTGGCGTATATGCCTAGATGCACGGTACATGTGCAGGCCCGTTAATTTTTTTAACAGTAACATGTGCGCGCTTTTACCTGCTGGCACTGTGTGTGTGTACGCGAGCGTGGTCTGCGTCTCTCTATATATGCATGTTGGCATGTTGCCTTGCCTCTTATCCAGAAATGGAGGAGAAACATATAGTTTAATTTGTCATGTGGTCAGTGAGTATCACTAGTACAGAGTAAGCATGTACCGACGGATCCAAAGCATCATTTCTGACGGAAAATGAACCGTCGGTAACAAAGCGACGGTACAAATGCCTTTTTTACGGGCGGAACACGTACCGACGGTACTAATATTTTATCCGCATCAGTTCCTACATAAAACCGTAAAAATAAAGTTCTACTGCCGGCCCATTTACCGACTGTATAACCATTTCGAAGACCGACAGTAAAAATTAATACCAAACAGGAACCCCCCTACCGTACTGATCAAGATTTTTAGGAAGAAACCCTTATGTTCGTTTGAGACGCTAGACGGCAATTTTCTTATTATATTTCTGGGGAATATATGTTGTTATGACCTCCCAGTTGCCAATATAATTGATCGAAGAATGCGCCAAGTTGATATACACTACACCCATAGGCCATAGGCTACGTTTTTTTTCGAAGCAACCATAGGCTACGTTGCACTCCTCGCTCGAATGATTCAGCTGAACTGAACTCCGTGCCGCCCCATTAGCTATAAAATAATAATAAATGTTGCACCAATTTATTTCATGTAACTTTCTAGTCCACGACATTTATGCATTTGCAAATGCTACATAACAATGGGCACAATTTGATGTGTGCAGAGCTTCATAGTATTTACAAACGAAGGGGATACTATAAATCGATGGACGGACCATTGTTTTGGTAGCAATGGAGACTTGTAGGAACTCTCTCTCGAATTGTCTGTACGTAGACGATCTTAACCACTCTCTCCATTATTCAATTCCCCATCAGTACACAAAGCCTATTATTATGAAACAAAGGTTTTCATCTCACCCCTTATTAGGTTTTGTTTGAAAAATAGAGTGTTGAAGTGGATCGTAGAGGTTTGGAGTGGAGCAATTTTCCTTACAAGTCAAAATCTTCATCAATCCCTTCCAATCCCCTTCAATATATACACTTGAACAATCTATTTTCCAAACAAAACCATATATGCACCCGTTCTATCTTGAGATCCCTTTTGTCCTATGGTTTCATTAGTTCAATCCTTTAATTATCCCCAGGTCTCGTTGCATTTCGCCTCAAGTTTAATTCATACTGAGTTCTTGCTCCTTCAGTGACCGGAGGTAGTACACCAACAAACTTCGTTTGCTACCGTATTCGGATTTAGTCTAAATATATGTCACAATGTTGTCAACATTGCTTTCTGTTAAGATCTGATAAGTTATGTTTGGAACATACTAGAAATTATACACTACCAGAATCATCCAACCGGTTTTCCCAACCGGTGCTATGTCTCCGATGCTAAAGGACCTTTAGCACCGGATCAGGTAGAAAAAAATGCGTGCTGCTGCGGGTGCTGCTGTTGGGATTCGAACTCAAGACCTCTTGGCTCGTGCGTACCCACCTAACCATCTCACCTATGCAGCGCATGTGATAGGATAGAAGATGCGCTTCTTTTGAAGTAGTATACGATGCTCCTTTTAGCACCGGGTCGTAAATAAGACCCGGTGCGGAAGGGCCTTTAGCACCGGGTGGTGTTACAACCCGGTGGTAAAGGCCTACCCTTTAGTACTGGTTGGTGTTACAACCCGGTGCTAAAGGGTGAGGGCCTTTAGCACCGGTTGCTAACACCAACCGGTGCTACTGGTGCTAAAGTGTTTCCGGCGGCACCCCAATTTTGCATCCGGTGCTGATACACTATTAGCACCGGGTCAAAAAGTGCCGAGTCCTATGAGGGGTGCGGATGTGAGTTTTTCTGGTAGTGATACAAGCAATATCAAAGAAAACAAATCCATTTCTTTCGGAAAAAGAAAACAAATCCATTCCTACAAGGTGAACGAGAGATATATAGAACTCTAATGTTCCCAGAGCGTTTAGTTCAAATATGTCATAAAGTTGTCGAAATTGCTTTCTATTAAGTTCTTATAATTAAGTTATGTTTGGAACACATATGCTAGACTATACAAACAATCTCAAAGAAAGCAAGGAGGACAACGACATCCGAAGGCGCCGCCGTTGTTGACACCGACACCAAGCCGGGAAGGCTTTCGCCCGACACTTCGTCCCAATGCCGACCCGACGATGAAGGAAAGAGATGGACCACAACACCGGCGCGACCATCAGGAGCGCGAGGGGCAAGCACTTAGTCTCCCCTCAACCAAACCGACGATCAACGGCACGAGAGTCGCGACCCCCTTCCCTGCACGCAGGATGACACATCGACTGGAAGAGCCCTAATCTTCATCACGGGACGTTGAAAGGATGGAAGTAGCCCGCAGCAGCCGCCAACCACCACCGCCGACACCGCACTACGACGAACCTCCGTTGCGCTTAGGCCACGAAAAAGGTCTGCCCATGAGCGCGAGGCCGACTGGGTTCGTGAGCCGCCGCATGCCACCACCAAACTCGCATTGGGAGTGGCCTCGGGAGCCCAAACCCCTCCCCGGCACTTAGTCCGAGCAAGCAAGGTTGACTCCGAGGACTGACGCCCATCCGCAAGCCTTCACCGCCCCTGTCGTAGATCCAAGACGCCCGTCCACCGCCTTCTGCACCCATGGAGTGCGAAGAGGCCACGCCGCCGCCCTCACAGCTGCCGCCCGGGCTTCCGAGGGCCAGCTCCGGCGGCGGCGCGGCGGGAGAGATGGGAGGAGGGGGTGGCGGCGCTAGGGTTATTGGGAGGAGAGGAGTCTAATCACATAGGAAGACTGAACCATGAATAAATGTTCCTTGCGGCCTCCATGACGATCCACCGGTGGATCCATTGCCCTGCAGATGTTTTTTAATTTTCATTGCATGCACTACGCAATCCTCTGTAAAGATTAACCATTTTTTGAAACATCTGTAAACCCGGTTAACTATTAGCATCGCCACATCGACATACATATAAATTGTGGGCAGTATTTTTTGTTTTGGTGGGAGGATCTTGAGGTTACAACTCCACTATAAGGCCCTTGCATATGCGTATCTAGACCAAATAATATTAACCAAAATATGACCAAACATTTAGTTTATAAAAATTGCATAACCTTAGGAGAAAGCATCTTTTTGCGTGAAAATTATCCATGAATAATATGTCTACCATTGGCATATGAAAAACATATATATTTACTGCGATGAACAATCATCTTTATCCAATTTCTAAACAAAATTTTAGCTCAGTTTACCCCCTGAAACTATTTCAATTACTCCAACTTATTGCTATTAATATTTTTTTCATTTTCGTCTCTACAACTTATCAATAAAGGTCATAATATCTTTAAAAAAATTAATCGTTACTTCTTACATTTTATATATTATGATTATTTTTGTATTAGATCCTCCTAACCTACTAAAATTTAATAAAAAAATCTCTATATATATTTCTATCATAAAGTTATGACATCCCGTCTCACTTTAAAAAAAAATTAGAGAAAATAGGTACTTGGAGAATAAAAAGGACAACTCGATCACTTTAGAGCGGTTGTACTTTGCTCTGAATAGAATTGTAGACTACGAAAACCGAGAAGTACCGAACCTTAACAGTGAGTGGTCTAACCGTGAACAATTTAGCTAAGAGAGGTTGGCCACATGACCCTATCTGTAAACTATGCTCTTCGGCGTCGGAGAACCCCCCTCTCCACCTATGCAAAGACCTCTTTACCTCTTCAGGCCCTGTTTGGATCTATCTACTAATGTTTAGCTGGTAAGAACCCAAATGGGGGGGCAACTAAATTTTAGTTGTGGGCTAAAAAGTGTATGATCTCTCTAGCTGATTGAACCTAGGTAAAACCAGCTAAAACATGTTTAAAACACATAATTGTCCATCCTAAATTCAATGCAGCCATCATCCAATCATTTCAATTAGCTGGAGGATCCAAACATTAAAGTTTAGTTGCTAAAAATTTACTTTGAATACATATTGAGATTCTTTAGGGAAAACCATCGATCCTATTCGTGTTTAGGGAAAACCATTGAAGGGTCTTTCACACAAGTTACCAATATACATATTGGTCTATACTTAGGGAAAAGTCTATTTTTCACCCTTCGAATATCACACAAGTCTAATTTTCAACCTTCAGCTACAAAATCAGATATTAAGAACCATCCAACTCAAACCTGACCAAAGGAACCTTTGGTGGTTTCGAAGGTAGTTTCTATTTTCTGGATTTTATTTTTTTTATTTAGTCTAAAAATTCATAACTAACTAATTTAAAATAAAAAAATATCAGACTAGTACCAATGTTTTTCAAAATGTAGACCATCTATTGTTGCTTTACTTGGAGTTATTTGGATCTTATCTATTCATGAAAGAACCAATAGATAGTCTATATTTTTTGCAAAATTTTGGCACTGGATTTATATATTTCTGATTTATAATGAATTAGTTATGAATTTTTCAGATTAAACCAAAAACTTAAATCGACAAAATAAAAACTACCTTTGAAACTGCCCAAGGTTCTAAATTTATCCGGTATTGATAGTTTGATGGCCCGTTCTATCCGGTTTTGTATATGGAGGTTAAAAATCAAACTTTTGTTATATTTGGAGGGCAAAAATAAGACTTTACCCCCATAATTTATAGAAGTGAGTATGTGCATGGTCTCCTACACTCCCTGAAAGCCACATGCCCACATTGATCGCGAGCTAGAAAAGCAATCCAAACAAGTAAAGACCTATGTACATACTACAGATCAAGGTCTAACTAGAACAGTAGCTACAAAATGGACGTGGAACCTTTACAGCACTGGCAAAATACAATCAGGGCAATATTCACAGAACGGCCTTGCTTGGGGCCTTGAGCTTGCTATCGATCACGTCGACTTGAGCCTGTCCAATCTGAACTTGGCCTGCGAAATGCACCACCAGGCCAGATGTTATTATTATGCAGTGGCACGAATCAAGTTCAGCACTAGAGAATTTTTCGAGCTGTGAGATGAAATCATAAGCAGCGCTAACCATCATGGAGTGGATGTCCTCGAGGAGAGGCCGAAGCAACAATGCGAGCTTCTCGATGTCACCCTTCAGAGCGGAGCAGTCACCTTGGCCCATCCCTAGGAGCAAGCTGATGAACATGTCCCTCTCAGGGATGAGCTTCAATGCTATCTGTAATCGATCAACTTATCATCAGAGATTCAGGGTTGCGTAAACCTAATCCAGTTGATAAGGCAGAAGCCGAGAAGCGTAGATGTTTACAATAGATATAGCACCCCAATAATTCAGTACTTCCCGACCTTGCATGCCGCCGAGGAGATCCAGCCATGCCATGGCTTCAGGCTGACCTCGTACGCAGCTTCCACATGCTGTGCAAGGCTCTGCTGGTCAGAGTCCTCCTCTAATCTCTGTAACAACGTAATTGTGAAATCCATGGATCTGGCAACGTTAGAAACAAGGAAAAAGTATCACAAATGAGAATCGGCTGAATCGCAGTCAAGTAATAGAATAGAACATCATCGAGTAATGGCAATGATCAATGGAGGAACCCAAGTAGCTTGGCAGCACAAGGAAATTCAAGAAAGAACAGCGGTTTAACTCTGATGTGGCTGTTTTACCTAGCAAGCCACAGGACAGCCCTTGCGCAGCTATCGACCTTCCTTGCAGTGCTCTCCTTGACCTCCTTCTCCACTATCTCCGTTAGAGTCGAGTACTTGGCTGGGTCCAACAAGTACACCTCCTGCAGCCTCTGCAACAGCCCTCCACTGTTCAGAAAAAAAAAATCCCAATGCAGTTCGTATGCTTCAATTCAGAAGAGGGAAAAAAACAAACAGTATTTGTGTGCCTGATTAAGGGCCGCAAATTGAGCCTAAGCCATCTGCATGGATAACCTTTGCAGTACAGCTGCCCTCAACCTACATTTGGTGCTACGCTGTAGGCAGCCAGAGTCCACCTACAACTACAACTACAAGCTACAAACACTGAAATTCCCTCCCTCCCTGTTGCATCAATTATAGAAATCCCATGCACAGGACTCTGGCACACAAATCTTTCATGCCAAGACAATTGTTAGCCCACTTGGCCATCTCCATCAGTACCTTACCTATGATTTTCCTTTCACCTCTCCACAACCCTCTTGCCCTCATCTTATCTTTGACACCAACCAAAGGGGAAAAAAATGGCAAAAGCTTCAGCGTCTCGTAATAAACAGAAACATCATCACCATGAAAGGGACAAGACACGGGCTGCCGTCCAAAAACTCCCCGGCGCCGGCCCGGATGTGACCGGAGCAGTTGGAGAAGAAGGCGGCCCGCCACGGGGGCCTGTGCGCGGCACACGCAAAAGGGGCCCATCCGTCACCCCCTCCGGCGAAAGCGAAACGCGACGAAGGCGCTCGAGTCCATCCGTGGCCCGTGGCCGTGGGGCAGAGATTTTTTTTTCACATGGAACAGGACGCTGATCCTGTCGCCTTTGTCTCACGCCCTTCGAACCCCATCGTTGTCTGCAGCCCAAGAATTTTTTAAGGACCATTCGTTCACACTTCTGCCCGGATAAGAACTTAGCTAGCTCCAGCAGCCGTGCTACTGCTTTTCGACATGAAAGAAGTCGCAAGCGGGTATGATTCTCGCATGGAAATAAACTCCTGTGTCCCAATCATGGCTTTAGATTATTACAGGCCCGATAAATCTATATGTATATATCCTCTATATTATTATAAGGAGTTAGTAGAATTGCAAATAATTTTTATCTAAAATTTTTCTACATGCCCCTCACAGATGACTTACATGTCGGGTTCAAGAGGGTCATGGCTTGATGAATTTGCGACTTCAAATGAAAAATAGCACTTTTTAAAAGAATTTTCAGTATTTGAAGATTATTTTTTTCACAGGAGTCTTGCGCCCCCTACCTATTCACGCAATAACATTTCTAATCTGATTTGATCTTTGAAAATCTTTCTAATTTTCTTTTACTATAGTCTTATTTTCAATTGAATTTGCATGTCAGGTATGTTTATTTTTGTGTAAATTTACGACGAATTATGACCAAGGAGAGCAAGAGAGGAAAACTAAAAATAAGCAGACCATGACCATGACATAACCCTATTCGGATGAATGGACCCAGTGCTTTTGATGGCTGGCCGTGTCATGTGGCCGGCACGGGACAGGGGCAAGCGGCCACCGGAGTGACGTGGCTGCGCGGATGGGCCACGCCACACCAACAGTTTCAGAGATGCGAATTCATGTTGGGATTGGATTCAACTTGCAGTCTTACTTGGTTTCTTTGCTCTCACACTCTCTCACACACACATCTCTCAGGCAGGACAAGCAGCTAAGCTTTTTGCAGTTAGCTAGCTTAGGCGTCTGATTGAGACTCTGTGCCTAATATTGCAGGTAGCTGCTCAGTGGTTCACTGGTTCGAGGCTCCTCCGTGCGATTTGCAGGTACTATCAGAGTTAGTCTATCAAGGGATATGATGATGATGAATTGATAATGGCTGTTAATCTTAATAGCCCGTGAAGACATGGGGAGGCCTTGTTTACTCACCTCGATGTTCCGTTGGACATCGAGCCTCAGCACGGCCATGGTCGGCCCGATCTTATCTGCAGAGACACGCACACCAATGAACAGGAGAAAGTTGCCAGGAAGCTGCAGAGAAGAGAAGTTTGGCCATGGAAATGGAGTGGGAGTGGCCATGGTCATGGCAAGTCAATCAAGAATAGCAGCGTGGAATGAACCAAGAAGGAGAGGAGCTTTCAGACCAAGATGATCGAAAACAGCCGATGCCCGATGGGAACTCACCGAGGACCCGGAGGAGAAGATGCGACACGGCCAGGAAGGGCAGCGTCGGCGGGGACGACGCGGCCGGCTTCTCATCGCCGGCGCCGGCGCCGCCATGACGGCGCTTGAGCTGCTCCGGCGACAGCTCCGCGATGGCCAGCCTTATCTCCGACCACTCCTCGCCGTCGCCGTCGTCTCGGTCTTTTTTCTCCTCCTCTCGCTCTTCTTCCGCGTCTCTTTCCTTGCCGTCGCTCTCGGCCCCCTCCGCCTTGCCGGCGACGACCGCCCCTTCCCGCCGCCGCCGCCGCCGCCGGCGGTCAGGGCAATGGCCTCTCCCTCGTCCCTGTCCCTCTCCACCATGGACGCAACTTGCAGCTGCAGCTGCACCCTCTCGCTAGCAAGGCATTCCAAGCTTATCTATCCTCCCTTCCCTGCTGTTCACACCGAGAAAGAAGAAGAGGGAGAGAGGAGAGGATCAGAGGAAGTCAAAATGCCGGGGAGTCTCAACGAGCAGAGGCTCCACGAGACCGGATTTTAATTTACTATGCCTCAAGAACGGGTAGCAGGTCTCGAGGCTCTTAATTATATATGCAGGCAGCTACGCAACTGGAAGACTTGTTTGGTGATTGCCGTGTAGAAACAGGTACAGTAGTATGCTATTTCCAGGAGCTCATCAGGCCGATCACTGGCGTTCATTAAGATAATGATGTTTGGCTTTTCAGATAGAGGAGAGATGTGCCCTTATCTCGGTTTACAGGGCTGAAACCGCTGCTTGTCATTGCAGACACGGAAACAGCCGTCAGATGGGATGATAAGGTATACGCCGACCTCAGCAGCTTACAGTCTTTGACGTCGATGGGTAATCACTTCTATTTAAACAAAATAATGCAAGGGCGTCAAGTAGACCTATCAGACCTGCAGGAATAGATCTAAAGAAAGATGGAACGTTAGGGTTCATCTGGCCGCTGCACTACTTAAGCAATGACGTGTATTGTAGGGGCGGCAATTCCGACGTCATTTCCATCTTCATCAAGACGACGCCGACGGGGTGACATTACCCTGCAGATGAATCAGTTTTCTGTTCACTTTTTACCGGAAAGCGGACAGCACGACCATGATTTTTCGGGAGAAATTGTTGCTGATGCAGTCACAGGTGCTGAAAGAAGAACGTTCAATACTGTCATCTTGCCGTAACCACAGAAAAAAAGCGGTAACAGATGTACATCAATATTAGTACAAAAATCTCAGCAACGGTCCGAGTAAATTCAGCATCAGCAGATGACTCAGGGTATAGGATTATAGGAGATAATAGGCTCACGTAGGCATTGCGGTCCAAGGCTTCAAGCGTGTATCCATACATCTGTGGCATATTTGAATGTGTCCACACAGCTAATGCTCAAAATTCTCTGTTGAGAGAGTTCAAGCAGCAGCAGCACAATGGCAGGTTTTGCTGCTGCAGAACAATTTTGAGCATGAACTGTTCTCTTCTGACGTCTTGATGTCCTAATCAACAAGGTAGTTGGTACTGCAGTTCTAGTTTAGTATCAATAGCATATGAGAATATACTCTTGTGGTGCCTGTTTGAACCAGCAGCCATGGGTAGCTAAACAGAGCAGGCTGAAGAATCTTGCCAAAAAAAAGAGTGGTGCTGAAGGAAGGAAAGCCAATAGCGCAGGCACCAAATTAACTCACGGCAAAATTATCTTTATGACAGAAATACAAGACCATTAACCACACATGCGGTCCCCCCATGTAAAGGGGTACTACTACCAATCATCGAGTCAAGTTCAAGGAACCATTAGAACATCACAGAATGACAGTATATTTATTCCACGCATACATAGCACCTTCTAAGGCTTCCATACTCTATGGCACCTTAGCAAAACAGCAGCCAGCGCAGCAGCTCTTTGGCGGCAGAAGCAGGATGGGTGGCGGCGGTGGCGGGGCGGCAGCAGCAGCAGCACAGCGGTAGCAGCGGCGCAGGGCAGGGCACTCAGACTGAGGAAACAAGGAGTATCCATTTGTTAAAGAGAGCTAACAGCACTGTAAATTACACTGAAAACTAAATACGGAACTATAGCATGCAGTTTCTGGTTAAGTAAAGGGAAACAATAAAAGCAAAATCTTTGGACACTGATTATTTCTCCGTGGAGAACGATAAAAGCAAAATCTTTGGACACTGATTATTTCTCGATGGAATATACTGTTAGGCATGAAATCCAGTTACCAAAATAATGCCACTTGAAAGGAACTCAGTGATGTAGAATGGGCCGTTTATTTATTAACCAGCTACAGAAAATTAGTTGATGGGCGCCGGAAATGCAGGAGCAGACTAAACCAATTTGTGATCAGGAGCACAACATAAACTAGTAAAAATTCTATAGCAGTGGACTTATATTTTAGGTTATCTGTCATTGTTGTGGTTAAGCATTTATGAGCAACACTAGAATTAATCATATGAAACACATGTCATTTGATGTGGAACAGAAGACAATGAAGCTGATCAAACTGTAGATCACTTGAATGGTGCATGCTATCTTAGCCAATCGGAAATCTTAGAGAACCAACATTTCATTGACATGCCCAGTTGATTGGGATAAAAGTTGCATTTCATGATGAACATATGTGTTAATTTACCCAAATGATGTGAATACTCAAATAACAAAAATTGCTAATCTATACTTTTTCTATGAACTTCTCTGGCTGATTTGATTGGGCAAAAAAGATCCATACGGAATTGAGCTTAAAGTTAATTTCCTAAGTAGGTATTTCTGGAGGAGACTTCCTATTTGGCAGTAAATTATAGTAATTCGGTTATGGATTTAAAAGAAAAAAAAGGTTAGTTTACTTTACTTTAGCTAACAGAAACTTCAGCTTGTATATGGATGGAAAAAGCGACAGGCGGGTCGGTTGCATTCTCCTCGTTTAAAATCACGGCAGACTTCAACATTGTCACTTGTTGCCTGTTCAAATAGATGCAGAAAACAAAATATTATAGATTAGTAGCTCAGAGGCTAACAGAAAAATGGCAAAAGAAAAGGCACAAATACAAACCGCAGCATTCTCAGGGTGCAGAAATCGGCAGGATTCTCTATTACACATATTCTTCAAGAAGTCCCTACAAACTTCCACTCTGTTCCTATTATCTGTGTTTCCAGAGGAGTATGTTCTTCAGGGTAGTTCACTAAAACTCAAAAACCAGCAGTTATGGTACAGGAAAGGAGAAAAGCTGTATCATTGAGCATTATGTACCAGCAAATGGTCTAGGAGGTGAGGGTGGAGGCCCCATCATTGGTACTCCAAGAGATGGCGGTGGCGGCGGCGGCATGTAAAGCTTCGGAATAATGCATAAAAGGGATATACATATATGTTACTCATATCATAATTGGCTATTTAAACGATACTACAAAACATGAAGCACTCTTCCACTAAAAAAAATGTGATTTTCACCTATTTACTTCCTATTGTGGATAAGTTATGAATAGATGTCGAGAAAGGTAAGTTAGTTGACGAAACATTCCATCTCTTCTCTAAAGAATACTCCCTCGTCCCACAAAGACTGTTCATTTGGGTTTGTCCTAAGTCAAACCATCTTATGTTTGACTAAATTTATACAAAATTATATCAATATTTTTTATGTGTATCAAGTTTCATTAGATTCATTATGAAGTATATTTTCATAATATACCTATTTAGTGTTATAAATATTGATAATTTGGTTGTAAACACTTGGTCAAACATAAGATGGTTTGACTTAGGACAAACCCAAATGGACAGTCTTTGTGGGACGGAGGGAGTA
>OAMR01000044.1:3483640-3542790 GCA_900205405.1 Echinochloa crus-galli
CTATCTTATTATACGATGGGGAATAGATCTGAAAAAAAATAGCTCTTTCCACACAAAAGAATCTGCACATGAGAGATTGCATTCTACTTGCACATACCATCTCAGGATATGGAATAGGAACGTGGCCCATTGGTGGCACCGGTTGTGCTACTGCATGAGAGTACCTACATGATTTGCGGTTGCATTGTCCACGCAAAAAATCTTGGCAAACCTTTCAAGAAAACAAAGGGCGGAAAAACAATATCAGCAAAAATAGCTTTTAAGAATTAGGAGGTGCCAAATGGGGGAAAGTAATAGACCATGTTCTTGCTTCAAAAATGAGTAGGCAGAGCATGAAAAAGGAGCAGACAAACTATTTTCTCAGTAGTTTTTTGCTAGGCAACACAAATATCAAACAAGGAATCTTACAATTGCAAGCTCTTCAACAGATGAATGGTGCAAGAATCGGCACTCATTTGCTGATCTTGAACACTTCCCACGTGTAAAATCTCTGCAGATCTGCTAAGTTTCATTTGCTAAGTTGGCAATTCAAAATGTTATATGCATATGAAACTACTTATAATAAGATAAAAAAAATCAGCATAACTGCTACAAAATTCTACAGGAACAGACATTACACATAGTTGCATAAGATAAGACCCCATGAATTCTAACAAGAGGCTAAAAGATTCTTGGTTGCACAAGGCAAAACATAACGCATAAACCATAATGTAGTAATTGACTAATTGCATTCTCATTCTACAAGAACACAGTTAACCACTCCGCTCTTAGTCAGCAGATAGCACTAAATAGTAAGGAAATATTAAACACTTAGAAAAGAACAATAGATGGATGCCATTGAAAATAATATATAAAAGGTCCAGCAGGAGAACTTACCGTCTTCACCTTTGGGTCTTCCACACCAATCGATTTCAGCAATTGCCTATAAAGAAGAAGCAAAGGGGGTGGAATCAGATGTGCAGCAAAGAAAAAGCATTGATCTCATACTCCGACTAAAAAACTTCCTATGCTCTGCACAAGATAATTACAGATTTACAGGTCACTCTACAAATTCATCCAAGTCGTAACACAGCCTGTCTTGTATCAGAGTCAAGCATAGCACAGATGCATTCATCATTCTCCCGCAAGGTGTCGTCTACCCTAAAAATTCTAACTTTCTCCAGTTTGCCACCCATACAAGTACTTGCTATAAGAAAGTAACATCACACAATCATTAAGCAACGGATGAACCTGACCAATCTATGGTACCCAAATGAACACAACGATCTCTCACATGTGGATGGCTGATGAAAATAAAGGCTTCCCAAAACAACAGAAAAGGAGGTTATCAGGGATTCTGTTGTACTTATGGAGGAACCATACTGGTGGAGCACATGGCATTGCAAATGGTATGCACTATACACCATGACAAGACTTAACCTATTGCCATGTGTTTCAGTTGTCAGTAGATTTTCTCACAAAGCAATGCTGTAATTTCCTTCTGACGGGAAGATGTGGTTAGGCATTAGCAGTTTGCATCAGGTGTCAGCAAGTAAGTCATGCACATTGTGAAGCAGCTAACTCATTCAAATTCATACGCTACTCAGCAGTCTTCATAGGCTTGCAGTTACATTATTGACACTCATACTTCTAAACAACAAACGAGGCAGGGAACTGGCCTACTGGGTTTCCACAACCGAAGCATAACCATTAACAAGCAAGGGAAACCAAACGAATTGAACAAACTAGATTGGGGAATCAGCTCATACTCTTGGATATGCGGAGGCGGGTGGTAGTAGCGGCATGTCCTCCCCCGGAAGCAATTGTTCCTCAGCGAATCCGCGCACGCCGTCACCTTATTCTCCCTGACCGAATCCCACGCACAGCAAGCAAAATCCGAAATTAGAGCGGCATCCCACACTAGCAAGAGAAAGGGCGCGCAGGAGGCGGCGGGATCTCGCGCGCGCGTACCGGTCGACGGAGACAGAAGGGTGCGGGTGCGCGTATCTGCACTCCAGGTCGGAGCGGGTGCACCTGTCGCGCAGGAAATCACGGCACGCCTCTACGGTGAGGTCGTTGTGGCGCCGCCGCTTGCCATCGGGCGGGTACTGCGGGCTGCGGCTCCGGGAGCGGGAGCGGGAGCGGCGGCCGCGCGGGGAGCGGGAGCGGGAGCGCGAGCGGGACCCGGAGCGCGTGGGGGAGGGGGAAGGCGAGAGGCGGCGCTTGCGCGGCGGGAGCGGCGGCGACGAAGAGGGGTCGGGGCCGGAGGAGGCGGCGGCTGCCGCGGCGGCGGGGTTGGTGGCGTCGGGGCTGGGGTTGGGGATTTCGGACGGCTCCATTGTGCGCAAGGTGGGGAGGCCGGGAGGGGTGAGAGGAGTAATGAGACAACAGACATCTAGGTTTAAGTAGTGATTTCGTTTTTGGAGGGTGCTCAAACGTGTGCTCCCTCCCCACTCCGTCTCAGAACTACGGGTGGTAACCGATCATGCTTTACTTCACAATCTAACTTGATCCTAATAAAATTTAGCTCAAAAATTAGTATTATTTTGACCCGACCCTAATTCGGCCCGATCCTTAGAATTTCTAGTACAAAAGTGAGGGCCCTTTACCACCATACTCAGAACGGGCTACAATTTTTGTTTTTCAAAAGTATAAAAGGGGCCCAAATTTGATACACGGTCTTCTCTATCAAGATTTCGTTGTTTGACACAATTTAGCTTTCGAGTTCTTAAACTGGGTATCCCTAGCTCCATGTTTCTTTAGAGTTAGAGTAGAGGGGTACATTGATGTTGAAATTATTTATGTGAATCCTTCGGATTTAAGTCAAAGGGGGAAAACAGATATTTAAATATCTTTATCTTAGTTTTTACTCTAAACTTGGCTTAGAGCGAGAAGATGGATTTGCGATAAAAATAAAGCGACATTGTTGGAAATAGGCTGAGAGCAAAAATTAGAAGTAGCATGAAAGCACAAAAGGTGAGCTAGCTATGGGCATGTTTGGATGGTATTGAGTAGCAATATTAGCTCTAATATACGAGCTCTAGTTCATTATTCATCGACTTGGTTCGGGTGCTCGTATACTTTTAGATTTATTATATATAGAATTTAACGGCGTTATTTTTTCAGTGGTAGGCTACACGCCATGATGTCCATCAATAGCGAATCGTTTATGGTAATCTTAAAATCAGTCGGCTACATCTCTTGAATAGGATTGTGTACATGTATTTATGTAGGTGAATGTGTGTCCGTAGGATTTAGGCTTCCTGATAGATCATGTAGATCACCAAACAATAACTAATATTTCCAAATTATAAGATTATACTATAGAATTTTATTAGCAGTAATACATTTTCAATTGTCCAAAATATTCTAGCAAATGATACATATCATATCATAATTTTAAAGAATCACGTTTAGCCACGCCATGTTCCAGATTATAATACGATAATATATTCTTAGTCTTCACCAGTAAACAACATATCTGTATATTTACTAGTAGATATATAAATTAGACATGGTAACCCATAAGACTGCTTGGATGTATCTCCCATAGGGTACTACGATTTGCCACTTCATTCTCAAATCATATACTATCATGCATCTCCCGATTCCTCCCAACAATCTGTCTCTTTTCCTGGTAGCGAGCAACAGAGTATGCCACTTACGTTCTAAATCACACTTTTCAGCATTGGAACTTAAATTGGTATCTTGATGACGCTATCTTGGCTTTCCTGATTCCACCCAACAATCTTTCCCTTTTCCTGGTAGCGAGCAATAACATTGAGAATTAGCTCCTTCGTAATAGCAGGGCAGCTTTGTGCTAAGCACTCAAACTCTTCAGTTTCAATGACGGCAAACAGAGTTGTGGAGGAGCCTAGGAACTCGAAGCATGCCTCCTTAAGACCAGCGCAACGGTGCTTCTCAGCTAGTGCTAGGATAGTTGCCACCGAGCCCGTATCAATATAGTTGCACAACCTTTCTTCACATATCAGCTTTAGCCTTTGAATGTTATACCTGTCTGCAGCAATAAGAAGATGTTGGGACATTGCAAACTCATCCTGATGATCCATATCTGGCCATGCATCTGTGTATATGAAAGTGAGCATAGCTCGAAACACCGGTGCCTCCATATCATCTATTTGTATGACATTTGTTGTGACACCCTCCTTGACTGGGACAAAGAGTTCTTCCCTGAAAACTGATGATCGTGCCCCAAGCACCAGCCGGTGTGCAGTAAACGTCTCCCCACCAACTCGCAATTCAACATCAGCGCCTTCCTTGCTTGACAAGAGATCGAAGAGATGCTGATGCATGTCAGAGGGTGGAACCACCATGGATGGCACTTTCTTGACAATAAGTATATCTACCCTGATTGAAAAACAGTCATCGTTTAGAAACTTGGATTGCTCCAAGTCTTCCCTTTTGATGAAATCGTTGTATCCAACACCAAGAGACCCGAATTCTGAGAAGTTGTACAAGCCGGTGGTGTGGCTGTAGGATAGCACCGGTTTCTTGTCTCGGTCGAGCAAACTAAAGGTAGCTTCTGCTGTCACACTCCCCACAAAGATGAACATCCGGCACCGACGGGTGCTGGGGACTAGAAGAAAAAGGAAAGTGAAATTCTCCGATCACAATAGGTCCAACAATAGAAGGAATGATTATTCTTTATTTCTGTTTCTTTTGTAATTCTTCTTTATTTATTAATATAATATATAATCGATCAGTAGGGGTTCAAACCCCTCCTGTTCCTTTCAAAAAAAAAGAAGGAAGGATTATTATTTTTCCTATTTCTCTCTCTTTCCTAGGCTTGCGTCCTCAAATAATTAAAACGAGAAAGAAGGGCTTCAAGAATGGAAAGTTCCCGGGCAGCAGAAATTGTGTTTTACCTTCCCACGCCCATGTATTCTCACGTCTCTACAAAAAGGCAAGACCTCCTGTCATCGGTTCGGCTCCCTTTATCCGATCGATCTCCTCACCCATCAACATTAGCACACCATCACCACACCACCCCTGCCCATGGCGTCCAACACCGGCGACCCGACGCGTTCTGGCACCACCATTGTTGCGGCGAGGTCCTACCACGTGATCACGATCGACGGCTACTCAAGAAGCCTGAACACCCAGGGCTATCGGCCATCCTTCAACTCAGACCCATTCCGTGCGGGAGGCCACACCTGGCACGTCATTTACAGACCCATGGGGAGTCCGTCCCGCCTAGAAAACACCGAGTACATCTCCCTTTTTCTTGTTCTCGATGATGTCGTCGATGAGGCAGTGATGGCCAAGGGTACATTCAACCTGCTCGACCAAGAGAGGAAGCCAGTGCACATCTACACCATGACCACCATGACAAATAACTTCTCGGAATCTAGGGTCATGGGAACAGATAGGTTCATCAAAAGACAAGACTTGGAGCAATCCGAGTATCTGAAGGACGACTGTTTTTCCATCAGGGTTCATGTCCATATTATCAAGGAAGCTCCATCCGTTGTGGTGCCACCACCTGAAATCCACCGGCATCTCGGCGATCTCCTATCTAGCAAAGTGGGCACTGATGTTGAGTTCCGAGTTTGTGGGGAGACGTTTGCTGCACACCGGTTAGTGCTCGGAGCTCGGTCACCCGTCTTCAGGGCAGAGCTCTTTGGCCCTATGAAGGAAGGCACCACCACAGACGTCATACAGATAGAAGATATGGAGGCACAAGTGTTTGGTGGTTTGCTTGTTTTCATATATACAGATGCTTGGCCAGAGATTAAGCAAGAAGAGGAGTGTATCATGGCTCAACATTTGCTTGCCGCAGCAGACAGGTATGGCCTGCAAAGGCTGAAGCTCATGTGTGATGTTAAGCTATGCAAACACATTGACGCAAGGTCTGTGGCATCTGTCTTGGCGCTAGCAGAGCAGCGCCAGTCTCCTCGCCTTAAGAAGGCGTGCTTCAAGTTCCTCGGCTGCTCCTCAGTAGCTTTCCTTGAGGCCATTGAATCAGAAGAGTTTGAGAACTTAGCCCGGAGCTGCCCAACTATTACCAAGGAGCTAATTTCCGGTCTTCTTGTGCGTGATCTCGAGAAAGCAATATTAGGACAACTTTGCTCCCGGATACCTTTATTTCGTGGCTTATGATGAAAAAAAAGGGTGCCCGTCGAGTTCTGGGAGCAGTCAGTGTTATTGTACCCAATTTATATAACTCATTTCTATGTCTTCTCTTTCTGTTTGATTATGATCGTAGTTTGATATACTATATACCTTGTTGGTTTGTCCTCTGACCTAAAATTTCGCTAAACAGAAGCGAATAAAAAAAACTATGTGCTTATGAGTTTTCATTCTACAATGCAATTGAAAAGTATTAAGGTCAGGAATATGCAATTTTTAATATTTCTAGGTAGTTAGAGATGGGGGAGGATGAAGCAAAATGTGGTCAAATTTGAGACTGATTATCGAAATTGTGTGGATCGATAATAAAAATCTTTTCAATTTAAGACTACTAAGTACTACCTCTGTTACAAAATATAGGTCGTTTGACTTTTTTACCATAAGTTTGACCACTCATCTTATTTTAAAAAAATTATGAAAATATAGTCAAATTTAAAATATTTTTGAAGATTTTTTATTAATAAAGTAGGGCACCATAAAAGTTTTTCACTATTTCACCATAATAGGGCAAATGTGCAACTGGCCTAGTAGGACACCATAAGATTGGAGTACATACAAGGCCTGCATGCATGATGAACGAAACGAGCAAAAGCACCGGCTGTCTGCCCCCGGCAATCTCAAGAGGATGCCGCGTAGGAGATCACGCGACAATTGATACACGGAGAATCAAAAAGGACGGAGAGTGAGCATGTCGAAGCACGATGCACAATAAGATCGATTCATGTTAGCAGAAATCCAACATTTTACGTGCACCATATATCAACATTCATCAGGGGGAAAAATACAATAGTGCTACTTCATTGATTTGATTTGATATACTCCATCTATATTCATCGCCTTTTACCCCCGGTATACATTCATCTGTGACAGTGTATATTATCAAAAAGCACTAAGCAGACAATACTAGCTAATAATTCAAACGAATATGAGCGATTATTATGCTAGTAACAAGACGATCGAGATCTAGTAGTAGACTCTAGTGTAGTAAACTGAACTGGACGATCGTTGGGCGTGGTGGAGGGACCAAAAACATCCAATTTTAGAGATGAGGGACGAAGGTCGGACTTAGGCAATAGTTGAGGGAAGGCAAAAGGACTTTCTTGCTTTTCTCTTCTTTTATGTGACCACATATAAAATGTTTGTGGGCCTGCCTGGCTGAATCAGCGCAATCTTATCCAGGAAGCAGGTACAAGGCCAGTTTCAAATTTGCAACGCTGAAAAGTGTCGCTCAAAACGAATGATGACAAGTGATTCTATGAACCACGTGAACAGCAACAAAAGCCATTTGCTCATAACAATGTGATAGCAGCTGATGAATCCACAGATTGTGTACTAGTACAAAGCACGAGACAAGAAAGATTTGTAGCTATATGTAGATGCAGAAATGGCGAGTTGGCTTTCGTGCATCAGATGAAACAGTTAGAAATAACAGCCGTTCACCTTTCTTTTGGTCTAAAGAAAGAAATTTAGTACGGGAACAATTTTGATGCAACTCAAAGAACAAATGCTCTCCCAGCGATGAACTATGGATTGTATTATGGAGTAAACTAGAATTCGGATACAGGTGGATGATGAACTCCCCGGAGCTCTCGAGAGCTCCATCGATTAGCCAACGAGTTCCCAAGCTCATGGACCTATATATATATGATCAAGCGATGCGGGCGTGCAGCAGCGATGCTCGTTCATGGACCTACGAAACCTTCACCCAATCTTAGCCCAGCAAGACGTACGCTGGGCTTCCTAGCATGTCGGCCCACGACTTGTACAGCTTTCACCTTCACTGATGTTCTGAACGGCTGGCTGATGCAGAGCCTTCAGTGGTCACCTGCCGGCCGTCCTTTCCTTGCAGTGCCAATGGAGTTTGTACCATGAAATCCTCTTCCCCATAGCTGATGCAGGCAGCAGGTTCGTGACCTTTCAGAGCCTCGGCGAGCTTTTGGGCCGAATGCCGGGACCAGTTGGGCGGATCAGATTCGGAATTAGTCCCCTGCTCACAGCGCTCGATCTCGCAAGCCAAGCATCAGAAAGGAGAACTTTCCGGCTTTAGCCAGGCAAGGCAAGAAGAAAACAGTGTGCCTTTCCCTGCGCAGAGAGTTTATAGCACCTCACGCTTGCGAAAAGCGGCCTGCCAATTGTCAAGCCTCCGCAACCGAACAAGCGAGCATCTGACATCTCCGGGTGGACGCGTGCGACCTCGTCCACATGGTGGAATGGAAGAGGTGCGGCCGGAGTGGCCTGGCGGCGACGGTGGAAAGTGTTGGCATCGGTAATCATCGCCGGCTGCGCCCTGCGGGTGACCGAGCCTTCGAGCTTGCCTCCCACCTCCCGGCCCCAGAGTTATGATTAGCCTCTGCGGCTCTGCCTAGTGATGACACGCACACGCACACGTCCCCTGCTGCTTGCTGGCCGCGAAAATCGCGCCCCGTTCGGCAGGGCAGTTGCCGCCCACTGGTAGCTAGTGGTCCATGACCACATGGATTCTATCGGTATGGAGTAGTGTGTCTGGTTCAGGAATCGCAGGAATAGAAGTCATGGGATGGGAGCTTGCCTTCCAAAGTTCCAAGGCTGGGTTTAGTTCTCCAAATTCTTCAAAAATTCTCTCTCCAAACTTCACTATTCACCTATCACATTAAATCTCTCCTCGTGTATGGAGTATTAAATATAGGTAAATAAAAAAACTAATTACATAGTTTTGATATACACGACGAGACGAATCTTTTGAGCCTAGTTGGGTCATGGTAGGACAATGTTTACCACAAACAAACGAAAAGTGCTACAATGCGATACAGTGTCCGATGTGATATTTTCACCAAATTTTTTCTTTCTGTTTTTGGAACTAAACACACCCCAATTCATCATAAGAATAATCCGGACATAGGGATTAGCTTCACAATCAAATGCCTTTGGCACGCTACTGACTGCTCGGAAAGCAAGGATGGATATATGTACTATGCGCCTCCGCGTACTCTTCTCAAAATCTTTCTTAAAAAAAATTACCTAATAGTACTTGTCTCGTTTTCTCGCGCGTCACGGCCGCGAGGCTGACCTCAACGGTCTCCGATCGTTGTTGATTTGGGATCAGGGGAGGCGTGGAAGAAGTAAGAGGGTTGCCGCCGCACGCCACGGCCCGGGCTGACGGATGACACGCACGGCAGCACACGAGGGAACAGGGTTGTTTTCCCCGGATTGAAACAACCTGCTCGACCACCCATGGCCATCATCCGCTTAGGCTTAAGCTTAATCAAATCAAATCAATCAATCGTCGATACCTCCTCTTAACGTTTTGATTCGTGGACTGATAAACAATCACCAAGAGGAACGAAAACCGTGGCACGGCGAGTCGGTACGAATGATATCCAAACCATGGGATGGTATATCTGGCGTTGCGTCAGTCAGCGAGAGGGATTGAGAACACGAACCCAACAGGAAAGTACACTACTACTCGTATTATTAGTTGGCGGTTTTTCTGGTTGCGAGCCGAGCGAGGTCCACGGGCAGCGGGGGGTTAGTTAGCCGTCGCCGTCCACGAGTGCGCGGCCATCACGCGCCCCCGCGTCCCCGTCCCCGTCCTCCTTATTAATTTGTCCGTCCGATAGTATACGAACCGGACAGGAGGCTCTCTGCCTCTCTCTCGTTTCAGAGTGTTCAGGCACTAGAGAACAGGCAGGAGCCGAGGCCATCAAAGCAAGAGCCCAGGACGTCATGATCGATTTGAAGTGCGTGATGGGTGTTGGTACTTGGCCGTGCCAGCGCGGCAGCTAACAACAAGCTCGATTTATGCTATGCATGGTCCCTCCTGCACGCGAGCAGTCCGGCCCGTGTGTTTCGGTCATGTGCACATGCATCGCGCCGGGATTCAGAGTTCAGACTTCACACAGCGAGCGAGGGAAGCGGCCGCTGAATGGCAGCAGTGCTGCGGTGAATTCAGAGGTGCTTGGTTTTTGGCCAGGATGCATGCCAATGCCAGCTGCTTGTTTTTTTTTCCTTCCATTTTTTATATGCTGGGGATCCGGAAATGTTTGTTTGAGTGGAGTGCAGTGCACAACCAGCGGCGTGTTGCCGTGCACGCACGCACTGGCCTCGGCGACGGCGAACGCAGTAGACAAAGCAGCGCGAATCCACCGTGCCGCGGATGCACGCGATACCACCGATCGAGAGGATCACCTTGCTTGCCTGGGGCCAAAGCACGCATCTGATCTGATGCGTGGATGCGCGCACTGCTAGCTGCCCGAGAGCGTGCTGATCGACCACCTTTTCGATCAGTTTGACAAAAACTTCGTTCGACTGGTCAGTGGTCACCGCGCCAGACCCGGAACCAGTCGAGATTATCAACGACAATAACGTGCGGCGCGGCCTCAGGGATTTGGTGGTATCCAACAAGGCTCCCGAGGCTACGTTTTTCTTTTCTTTCACTCCGGACGCCGCCCGCGTCGGACACGGTTGCTTCACCGAGTAATTAATCAACCGGCGATCGAGATCAACCACGCCGACGCCGCGCGTTCATCGCACTCCAAAGGGTGGATTAGTAGCAATCATCAGGGATTTTTTTATGATCAAGGCCCGTCCGCTGATTCGCACCGCAACCAAGATAGATGTGGGAATAGTTTGCCCTCGCTGCCTCTCCTCAGATCACATCACATTGCAGGAGCCATTTTCTGCCCGGTGACAGAGAGTGCCTGTCGGTCTCTCATCTTTTCTCATCGCTCATCGTCATCGCTGCTCTTACCCAATCAACTGTGAACGTACATGATGGCAGACCACGCTTTTAGGCGCACCCCCGAGCAACACCCAAGTGGAGAAAGACCCGCTTTGTCGTGAAATCAGCCATTGAAATCACCCCCCGAGTAACCCCTGTTGCATTTCTTACGCGTCTGAGTAGGTAAGTAAACTCCCCCTGTCCATTCGCACGCTCCTATTTCTCCACCGTAATGTAATTGCCGTCCATGTAATCAAATTGGTACACTGATTCAAATATTCGCAAAAAACATATATACACTCAAAGACGACAGATTGACGGGGGTGCCCCTTTGGGGTGTTTAGTTCCTGGAAAAAAGGTAAAAAGTGAAGTGAAAAAGTCATATCGAACACTGTAGCACTTTTCGTTTGTTTGTGGTAAATATTGTCCTACAATGACCTAACTAGGCTTAAAAGATTCGTCCCGTCGTGTACATCAAAACCATGTAACTAGTTTTTTTATTTACCTACGTTTAGTACTCCATGCACGAGGAGAGAGATTTGATGTGATAGGTGAATAGTGAAGTATGGAGAGAGAATTTTTAGAAGTTTGATGACGTGACCGGGAACTAAACATGGCCTTTGTCTGTTAATTGCCGTCCATGTAATCAAATTGGTACACTGATTCAAATATTCGCAAAAAACATATATACACTCAAAGACGACAGATTGACGGGGGTGCCCCTTTGGGGTGTTTAGTTCCTGGAAAAAAGGTAAAAAGTGAAGTGAAAAAGTCATATCGAACACTGTAGCACTTTTCGTTTGTTTGTGGTAAATATTGTCCTACAATGACCTAACTAGGCTTAAAAGATTCGTCCCGTCGTGTACATCAAAACCATGTAACTAGTTTTTTTATTTACCTACGTTTAGTACTCCATGCACGAGGAGAGAGATTTGATGTGATAGGTGAATAGTGAAGTATGGAGAGAGAATTTTTAGAAGTTTGATGACGTGACCGGGAACTAAACATGGCCTTTGTCTGTTAATTGCCGTCCATGTAATCAAATTGGTACACTGATTCAAATATTCGCAAAAAACATATATACACTCAAAGACGACAGATTGACGGGGGTGCCCCTTTGGGGTGTTTAGTTCCTGGAAAAAAGGTAAAAAGTGAAGTGAAAAAGTCATATCGAACACTGTAGCACTTTTCGTTTGTTTGTGGTAAATATTGTCCTACAATGACCTAACTAGGCTTAAAAGATTCGTCCCGTCGTGTACATCAAAACCATGTAACTAGTTTTTTTATTTACCTACGTTTAGTACTCCATGCACGAGGAGAGAGATTTGATGTGATAGGTGAATAGTGAAGTATGGAGAGAGAATTTTTAGAAGTTTGATGACGTGACCGGGAACTAAACATGGCCTTTGTCTGTTAATTGCCGTCCATGTAATCAAATTGGTACACTGATTCAAATATTCGCAAAAAACATATATACACTCAAAGACGACAGATTGACGGGGGTGCCCCTTTGGGGTGTTTAGTTCCTGGAAAAAAGGTAAAAAGTGAAGTGAAAAAGTCATATCGAACACTGTAGCACTTTTCGTTTGTTTGTGGTAAATATTGTCCTACAATGACCTAACTAGGCTTAAAAGATTCGTCCCGTCGTGTACATCAAAACCATGTAACTAGTTTTTTTATTTACCTACGTTTAGTACTCCATGCACGAGGAGAGAGATTTGATGTGATAGGTGAATAATTCTCTCTCCAAACTTCACTATTCACCTATCACATCAAATCTCTCTCCTCGTGCTGTCTCTTATACACATCTAGATGTGTATAAGAGACAGCTCCATGCACGAGGAGAGAGATTTGATGTGATAGGTGAATAATTCTCTCTCCAAACTTCACTATTCACCTATCACATCAAATCTCTCTCCTCGTGCTGTCTCTTATACACATCTAGATGTGTATAAGAGACAGCTCCATGCACGAGGAGAGAGATTTGATGTGATAGGTGAATAATTCTCTCTCCAAACTTCACTATTCACCTATCACATCAAATCTCTCTCCTCGTGCTGTCTCTTATACACATCTAGATGTGTATAAGAGACAGCTCCATGCACGAGGAGAGAGATTTGATGTGATAGGTGAATAATTCTCTCTCCAAACTTCACTATTCACCTATCACATCAAATCTCTCTCCTCGTGCTGTCTCTTATACACATCTAGATGTGTATAAGAGACAGCTCCATGCACGAGGAGAGAGATTTGATGTGATAGGTGAATAATTCTCTCTCCAAACTTCACTATTCACCTATCACATCAAATCTCTCTCCTCGTGCTGTCTCTTATACACATCTAATTGGTACACTGATTCAAATATTCGCAAAAAACATATATACACTCAAAGACGACAGATTGACGGGGGTGCCCCTTTGGGGGGTTTAGTTCCTGGAAAAAAGGTAAAAAGTGAAGTGAAAAAGTCATATCGAACACTGTAGCACTTTTCGTTTGTTTGTGGTAAATATTGTCCTACAATGACCTAACTAGGCTTAAAAGATTCGTCCCGTCGTGTACATCAAAACCATGTAACTAGTTTTTTTATTTACCTACGTTTAGTACTCCATGCACGAGGAGAGAGATTTGATGTGATAGGTGAATAGTGAAGTATGGAGAGAGAATTTTTAGAAGTTTGATGACGTGACCGGGAACTAAACATGGCCTTTGTCTGTTAATTGCCGTCCATGTAATCAAATTGGTACACTGATTCAAATATTCGCAAAAAACATATATACACTCAAAGACGACAGATTGACGGGGGTGCCCCTTTGGGGTGTTTAGTTCCTGGAAAAAAGGTAAAAAGTGAAGTGAAAAAGTCATATCGAACACTGTAGCACTTTTCGTTTGTTTGTGGTAAATATTGTCCTACAATGACCTAACTAGGCTTAAAAGATTCGTCCCGTCGTGTACATCAAAACCATGTAACTAGTTTTTTTATTTACCTACGTTTAGTACTCCATGCACGAGGAGAGAGATTTGATGTGATAGGTGAATAGTGAAGTATGGAGAGAGAATTTTTAGAAGTTTGATGACGTGACCGGGAACTAAACATGGCCTTTGTCTGTTAATTGCCGTCCATGTAATCAAATTGGTACACTGATTCAAATATTCGCAAAAAACATATATACACTCAAAGACGACAGATTGACGGGGGTGCCCCTTTGGGGTGTTTAGTTCCTGGAAAAAAGGTAAAAAGTGAAGTGAAAAAGTCATATCGAACACTGTAGCACTTTTCGTTTGTTTGTGGTAAATATTGTCCTACAATGACCTAACTAGGCTTAAAAGATTCGTCCCGTCGTGTACATCAAAACCATGTAACTAGTTTTTTTATTTACCTACGTTTAGTACTCCATGCACGAGGAGAGAGATTTGATGTGATAGGTGAATAGTGAAGTATGGAGAGAGAATTTTTAGAAGTTTGATGACGTGACCGGGAACTAAACATGGCCTTTGTCTGTTAATTGCCGTCCATGTAATCAAATTGGTACACTGATTCAAATATTCGCAAAAAACATATATACACTCAAAGACGACAGATTGACGGGGGTGCCCCTTTGGGGTGTTTAGTTCCTGGAAAAAAGGTAAAAAGTGAAGTGAAAAAGTCATATCGAACACTGTAGCACTTTTCGTTTGTTTGTGGTAAATATTGTCCTACAATGACCTAACTAGGCTTAAAAGATTCGTCCCGTCGTGTACATCAAAACCATGTAACTAGTTTTTTTATTTACCTACGTTTAGTACTCCATGCACGAGGAGAGAGATTTGATGTGATAGGTGAATAGTGAAGTATGGAGAGAGAATTTTTAGAAGTTTGATGACGTGACCGGGAACTAAACATGGCCTTTGTCTGTTAATTGCCGTCCATGTAATCAAATTGGTACACTGATTCAAATATTCGCAAAAAACATATATACACTCAAAGACGACAGATTGACGGGGGTGCCCCTTTGGGGTGTTTAGTTCCTGGAAAAAAGGTAAAAAGTGAAGTGAAAAAGTCATATCGAACACTGTAGCACTTTTCGTTTGTTTGTGGTAAATATTGTCCTACAATGACCTAACTAGGCTTAAAAGATTCGTCCCGTCGTGTACATCAAAACCATGTAACTAGTTTTTTTATTTACCTACGTTTAGTACTCCATGCACGAGGAGAGAGATTTGATGTGATAGGTGAATAGTGAAGTATGGAGAGAGAATTTTTAGAAGTTTGATGACGTGACCGGGAACTAAACATTGGCTTTGTCTGTTACACTAAAAAAAGCAGACGCTATTCACACGTGCAGCGTGACGGATCAGACCGTCAGAGCGAGGGTATTTCCGTAACTCGTATCTATTGACATGTTCTTATCATCTGGTTCAGAAAAATCGCAGGAATAAAGTCGTGGAGCTCGCCACCCAAATCACGAGGACCCAGCCATCAGAATTATTCAGAATGAACTGTACACCACATACACAACATACGCCTCGTTTCTTCGCGCGGGGTCACGGCCGCGAGGCTGACCTCAACAGGTCTCAAACCGTTGCCTCATCCGTCTCTCCGGCCTCCGGGTGAGGAGGAGACGCGACGGAGCCGGAGGCGTGGAAGAAGGAAGAGAGCCGCCGCCGCACGGCACGGCCCCGCCCCCCCGGCCCCGGCGGGGCGGGTGACACGCACGGCAGCAACCTGCTGGACCTTGGACCACCCGTCATCAGCTGAACCTGAAGCTTAATCAATCGATGGATGGACCAACGTTGCCTCTACTTCATCTTCGTCGAACGTTTGATTCATGCGCTTGCTAATGATCAATCAGAACACAAGGGAACCATGACACGACACGGCGACCGATATATTATATCACGGACTGGAATCTGCCGTGCGTCAGTCAGCAAGGGGGATGCCGTGATGCGTGATGCACGAACCCATCATCAGGAAATTAAAGTTGTACAGTACTCTCGTATAGTATTTAGGTGGCGGTTTTTCTGGTTGCGAGCCAAGGTCCACGGGCAGCAGAGGTTTGTTAGCCGTCGGCGTCGAGGGCCTTGGGGGGCAGGGGAGGCTTGAGCGACGGCCATCCATCCCTTGCCGTGGGCACGGACGACACCACAAGCAGAGCGCACTGCACTGGCCTCGGCGACGACGGACGTAGAGCGCGAATCCACCGTGCCACGGGCGCACGCCGAGGATCGCGCGCCTTGCCTGTGGGCTGTGGCCAAACCATGCATCTGATCTCATGCGTGTGCACCGCTGAGATCCGACGACTGTTTCAATTTGACGAGCGTCCCTCCACTTTGCTCGCCGTGATAAAAGCTGGTGAAAGTGGAGCCATCGCGCGGTGACAGAGAGTGCCTGTCGGTCTCGCTCTTTTTTTCGTCCCTCCACTTTCACCAGCTTTTATCCGTTTCGGCGATCGATAGCTAAGCTTACCGGATCAACTGTGAACATGATGGCAGACCAGCCTTTTAGGCGCACCCCGATCAACACTACTGTCTACAGTACTGTACAAGCGGAGAAGACGCCTTTTGTCCTTTTCATTTGCACAACATGCGGTGAAATAAAATAAGGCACTGGCATTATTACAGAGTCAAGTATTCGGCTCTGGAAATGGCGCGCGGTTTTTTTTTTTACTCAGTGAAATAAGCCACGGGCATGATGTACACAAGAATTTACATGTGCGCATCGAAACAACACACAATTTACATGTGCACATCGAAACAACACACGGTTCACTGCATCTTCTGCGGTAGGGCTCCGTTGCTACAGGGTAATCTCCATCGATGCTAGTACCAATTTTTTTCCTAGGGCGTCGATGGGATTAAATTAGTACGCCCAAAGCCGACAAATTGGCAGGTGATACACGTATTAACCGTGGCACTCAAAGACGACAGATTGACGGGGGTGCCCCTTTGGGGTGTTTAGTTCCTGGAAAAAAGGTAAAAAGTGAAGTGAAAAAGTCATATCGAACACTGTAGCACTTTTCGTTTGTTTGTGGTAAATATTGTCCTACAATGACCTAACTAGGCTTAAAAGATTCGTCCCGTCGTGTACATCAAAACCATGTAACTAGTTTTTTTATTTACCTACGTTTAGTACTCCATGCACGAGGAGAGAGATTTGATGTGATAGGTGAATAGTGAAGTATGGAGAGAGAATTTTTAGAAGTTTGATGACGTGACCGGGAACTAAACATTGGCTTTGTCTGTTACACTAAAAAAAGCAGACGCTATTCACACGTGCAGCGTGACGGATCAGACCGTCAGAGCGAGGGTATTTCCGTAACTCGTATCTATTGACATGTTCTTATCATCTGGTTCAGAAAAATCGCAGGAATAAAGTCGTGGAGCTCGCCACCCAAATCACGAGGACCCAGCCATCAGAATTATTCAGAATGAACTGTACACCACATACACAACATACGCCTCGTTTCTTCGCGCGGGGTCACGGCCGCGAGGCTGACCTCAACAGGTCTCAAACCGTTGCCTCATCCGTCTCTCCGGCCTCCGGGTGAGGAGGAGACGCGACGGAGCCGGAGGCGTGGAAGAAGGAAGAGAGCCGCCGCCGCACGGCACGGCCCCGCCCCCCCGGCCCCGGCGGGGCGGGTGACACGCACGGCAGCAACCTGCTGGACCTTGGACCACCCGTCATCAGCTGAACCTGAAGCTTAATCAATCGATGGATGGACCAACGTTGCCTCTACTTCATCTTCGTCGAACGTTTGATTCATGCGCTTGCTAATGATCAATCAGAACACAAGGGAACCATGACACGACACGGCGACCGATATATTATATCACGGACTGGAATCTGCCGTGCGTCAGTCAGCAAGGGGGATGCCGTGATGCGTGATGCACGAACCCATCATCAGGAAATTAAAGTTGTACAGTACTCTCGTATAGTATTTAGGTGGCGGTTTTTCTGGTTGCGAGCCAAGGTCCACGGGCAGCAGAGGTTTGTTAGCCGTCGGCGTCGAGGGCCTTGGGGGGCAGGGGAGGCTTGAGCGACGGCCATCCATCCCTTGCCGTGGGCACGGACGACACCACAAGCAGAGCGCACTGCACTGGCCTCGGCGACGACGGACGTAGAGCGCGAATCCACCGTGCCACGGGCGCACGCCGAGGATCGCGCGCCTTGCCTGTGGGCTGTGGCCAAACCATGCATCTGATCTCATGCGTGTGCACCGCTGAGATCCGACGACTGTTTCAATTTGACGAGCGTCCCTCCACTTTGCTCGCCGTGATAAAAGCTGGTGAAAGTGGAGCCATCGCGCGGTGACAGAGAGTGCCTGTCGGTCTCGCTCTTTTTTTCGTCCCTCCACTTTCACCAGCTTTTATCCGTTTCGGCGATCGATAGCTAAGCTTACCGGATCAACTGTGAACATGATGGCAGACCAGCCTTTTAGGCGCACCCCGATCAACACTACTGTCTACAGTACTGTACAAGCGGAGAAGACGCCTTTTGTCCTTTTCATTTGCACAACATGCGGTGAAATAAAATAAGGCACTGGCATTATTACAGAGTCAAGTATTCGGCTCTGGAAATGGCGCGCGGTTTTTTTTTTTACTCAGTGAAATAAGCCACGGGCATGATGTACACAAGAATTTACATGTGCGCATCGAAACAACACACAATTTACATGTGCACATCGAAACAACACACGGTTCACTGCATCTTCTGCGGTAGGGCTCCGTTGCTACAGGGTAATCTCCATCGATGCTAGTACCAATTTTTTTCCTAGGGCGTCGATGGGATTAAATTAGTACGCCCAAAGCCGACAAATTGGCAGGTGATACACGTATTAACCGTGGCTCCTTGCCTGTACACGAACAAAAAAAAACAAGCAGACACACGCAAGCTATCCTCAAGAAGAGGATATGTTATTCACACGTGCTGCGTGACGGATCAGACCCGCCGAGAAACGAGGGCATTTCCGTAACTCCTTGCATTGCCTTCCCATCCCAGCTCTCTGTCCGTGCGGTCGGGTCGGCCCCTGCCACGTTTCCTTCCGGACAATCGGAGGCGTACCCCCAGGCGTGGACCGCGCGTACACGCGTCACCGCAGCGGCCACAGCCCTACGCGCCACTTGGTAGTCGGAACACGCGCGCGGCTGCCATGTGGGGACGGCGCGGCTCTGGCCCCGCGCGTCAGCGGCAGGGCGCCGTCAGTGACGTGTCCGAGTTGGGTGGCCGCACGCACTGACGCACATGCGGTGCGGGTCGGCGTCGCCGAACGCCGAAGCCCCCACCGCGCCGAGATTCTGGCCGAGATTCATCGGCCATCGGGACACGGCTCGTGGATATCGAGCTAGCTCGGCTCGGTTTGACTCCGCTCGTTAGTCAAACGAGCCGAGCCCGGCTCGGCCCGTTAAGAAAACGAGCAAAAATTCTGACTCATTAATCTCGCGAGCTGGTTCGTTAAGCTCGCGAGCTAGAGCTAAATTTAAAATTGCCACAATAATATATATAATATAAAAATTATAGTATTTATATGGTCTTAATATCTCTAAAATCTACTCTATCATGCTATACTAATAGAATATAACCATAACATCATATATAACTACGCATATAGTGTACATATATTATTATTAATTAATAATTTACTCATTAGTCTATTAAACCTTCTAGCTCGTTTGGCTCGCGAGCAGCTCGCGAGCCGGCTCGAACTCGCTCGTTATACTAACAAGCAAAAACTCTTGCTCGGCTCGTTAAAAATATGCACCGAGCCGAGCCGAGATGAGCCAAGCCGGTTGCGATCCGAGCGAGCTAACGAGCTTCGAGCATTTTGTCGAGCCCTAATTCAGTCCATCACGCAGGGTAGTTGCTCACCGGCTCGGCTCGTGTCCTTTGCCTCTTTGAGTCTTTGGTTACCGTATCTTCTTTGCAAATAGTACGTGGATCAGTACCGCCCGCCGCCACCCACAGGCCACAGGTTGCTTCGACAAGCGAAAAGTGGCAGCGACTTTAACCATGGCCTCGTTTAGTTCCCAAATTAGTGTACTATTAAATTTGGAACTTTGAAGTCTCTCCGTAATCATTGCGTTACTATAGCATTTTATTTGTATGCACGAAAAATTGTCTAAAAATTGATTAATTAGGCTTAAAATACTTGTCTTGCAGAATACAACAAAACTGTGCAATTAGTTTTTGATTTCATCTACGTTTAGTACTCAATGCATGTTATGACATTTTAATGTGATAGAGAATCTTTTTTTTCATAGTAAATTTGAGAGATGCTTTTTAGAACTAAACAAGATCCAAGTTTTGGCAATCTAGTATAAAAAAAGTTTGGCAATCTAGTAGGAGGATGGTGCGTACTACCTCTGTTCCAAATTATAGGTCGGAAGGAGCAGATGTTTCATTTGCCTCTGTGGGTCGGACCAAATTAGTTTCGGAGCTCTTCTTCTCTCTGCCCTCTCTCGCTTTCATGCCTACTAAATGCAAATGGGGGAAATCGTCGCGGGCAGTACCGCAGATGTGGAGAAGGCCGAACTAACCCCGTTGGTCCACGCGCCCTGCGTGTCTTAATTTCGCCGTGCCCATGTGCACGCTCTGCGATTAGTCCTTCGTATGAATTTAGTTTGCGTCATATAATAATTGATTGTCGCTTTAACGACCGATGAACTAAAATTGTGTAAAGCAAAATGAATATATATGATAGAGGAGAAAAGGAAAGCAACTGAGTTATCTACGACTTAAAATCGATACTCATATGTTTGTGTGCGCGAATATGAGAAAGTGTATGCTTGTGCATGTGTGATCATCTATACTCCCTCCGTTCTGAAAAACTTGACGTTTAGGACAAGATTTGAATCAAATATTGGGAATATAAATCATCAATAACTTTTAAATTATTGAGTTTACAAATGTGAAAACTATATGAATAGATTTGTCTTGAAAAATACTTTTATAAAAGTATACCTATATCACTCTTTGATAAATATTTTTAGAATAACAAAAGGTTAAAGTTGTATTTTGAAGACCGTGTTGCTGTCCTAAACGTCAGGTTTTTCAGAACGGAGGGAGTATCTATATTAGTTTTTTTTTAAAACAATAGTCAGAACATTATTTTATGTTTGTTTGTTTATTTATAAAATCCACTAAAATACTCTAATTTATCTTTAACATAATCTTTTTTTCTGAAAAAGATGAGAAAAGAGGGTCCTAAACCGCGTGTTCGATCTGAGAGTAATCTAATCACGGCATAACATTCAGGTTCTATTCTATAGGCTATAGCCGCCGGGACCGGGAGGGGCAGTTTGGTCAAACCTCAGACCCGCAGCCCAGAAGAAAAAGCGAGTCCCCAGCCCGCTGGGCCCAACTACCGAACCGTCTGGAATCGCCTAACGCCGTGACCCCGTGCCAAATTACCGAAACGCCCTCCCCCTCCCTCTCCGAGTCGGCTCGGCCGTCCGATCGCGTCCGGGATTCTCCAAACCGCTTGCCACCGCCGCCCGCTATATCAATGACGCGGGCGGGGGCGGCGACTCTCTCGTTACGGAACAAACCAACTCGCGGGCGAAGCAACGGGAAGGGGAGAGAGAGAGAAGGGGAAGAGTAAAGTAGCGGCGCGCGGCGGAGGCGGCGGCGGCGAGAGCCGAGAGAGAATCAGGTTGGTGTCTCGGCGAGTTGGGTTGATCGGGGGCTGGGGACTGTGTGGGCTGATTGATGATGGGTGCGCGGGAGCCGGTGGCGATGGAGATACCGGCGGAGGAGGCGGCGGAGGCGAGGGCGCCGCCGCGGCGGATCAGGAGGAGGCTCATGGAGGGGGCGCGCAGCGGCGGGGCGCCGGCGAGCGTGGAGGAGATCGAGGCCAGGCTCAGGGAGGCCGAGCTCCGGAGGCAGGTATGTGTCACCGTCGTGTGTCGTGCGCTCCGTTTCCTTTCTTCCCCATGTCTCCGCGTGGTAGTTTGGTCCGCGTTGCTTCTCGCTCATGGTTCGTCTGGGTTGCGTGGCTGGGGAGTGAACTGTGAACTCCAAGTATTCATCACACTCTTACAGAGAGTTACTCGATCGCTTTTCAGTTTTTATTACTGGTGAGGTGAGAGTGCTTTCTGTCTGATAGCTTCTGAAGCAACTTCCTTTTTTTTTACCAAAAGGATATTTTCGCTGCGATATCGGAAGAGTTTAATTCAACCCCAAATTAAGGTATTTTTATTGCGAGATAGACGTATTCTGCTCTTTGCTTGGTGCAATTTTTCGTTGGCCGGGTAGGAGGAACGGGGGATTGGGAGGTGGAGAGCATGTGGGAGGCTTTCTCTGTGGTCGTCAGAGCTCTCCTTTCGGTGGTTAGGATTCGTGGGGGAGTTGAAGTAACATTCCCTGTCGGATTCTATTCGCGGTAGGTAGTCATGAGCTCAAGTCGGCTTCACGTGTGCCTTCGATTTGCCTTTGCGTTCGGTTCGGTCTTGCCGCGGTTCTTCCTCACCTCGCAGCTTTAAGCTCTACTGTATGGATTAAAGCGTCCTTTCCCCGTATGAATGTCTCGGTTTCTTCGATAGCCTTTTGACCTTTTTATACTGAATTCGGTTTTGGCTCTATCCGCAGTTCTTAGAAATAATCAACGACTGCTAAGATTATATTTTAGTTGCCTCCGTCCAGTTATGCCAAGTTGCATGTTTATAAAAGGCTCTTCTTTTTTCACAAATCAGAAAATAAATTGAGCTAGATTTTGTTTTTCCTGGTAATAAATTTACGGTAATTTGGTAGCAGCGGTTTGGTTACCACCGACCACTTGGATTGGCTTAGAAGTAACTTGCTTCACATCTGTGCCTCTGTGGAATTTGGTGACCAGAAACATGGTTACAACTTTTGTTGGTTGATGTGATTTGGTAGGTGCAGTGCAGTTAAATTTCCTTTGAGCTCTTTAGTAACCGGGAGGTTGTTTCTTGGGGGAATTCTGAGCTTGCTACAAGTCTGATGGGCTTGTCGCCGCCTCTTGGGAGTTGTCAGGTTCCCCAGTTTGTTTGATTCAGTTTGAGAGTGAAGTGTCATAAGAAACAGCTAAGTGAAGTCGAGTTTGACTGATTCATGGTATAGGATAACTTACTGACTTACGTTCAAATGTTTATTTTGCAGCAATTCCATGAATGGTTGGCCTGCAAAGCAAGGAAGAAGCCACGGAGCCCGTCGTGGTCCTCTCAGGAGGAAGATCATGGGCAGCGCCTTGAAGCGAAGCTTCTGGCTGCTGAACAGAAGAGGTTAAGCCTCTTGGCAAAGGCACAAAACCGGTTGGCCAAGTTGGATGAACTCCGACAGGCAGCTAAGAATGATGTGGAAATGCGGTTTGAGAAGGAAAGGGAAGAACTTGAGACCAGAGTTGAGTCTCGTGTCCGGCAGGCAGAGGAGAACCGGTTGCGCCTTCTGCATGCCGATATGCAGAAGCGGGCTGCGCTAAAGGAGAGAACAGCAAGGTCCCTGGTGCAGAAGGCAACGTCAGATAGCAAATACATGGAGCAGGTGCGGTCTGCAATTTTGCAAAAGCGCGCTGCTGCTGAGAAGAAACGGCTGAGGTTGCTGGAAGCTGAAAAATTGAAGGCTCAAGCTAGGCTTTTGCGCATCCAAAAGGCTGCCATAACTGTATGCAGCCAAAGAGAAACAGAGAGGAAAAAACTGAAAGAG
Organism: Echinochloa crus-galli; assembly: GCA_900205405.1. Lineage (NCBI taxonomy): Eukaryota > Viridiplantae > Streptophyta > Magnoliopsida > Poales > Poaceae > Echinochloa > Echinochloa crus-galli. The sequence continues at coordinate 3,507,100 of OAMR01000044.1, forward strand.
CAGCTGGACAACAAACTTCAGAGGGTATGCATTCTCAACTTCTCATAGATATGTTAATTCTAAACATTTTTTATCCTTCTGTTCTATTTCTTGCATTTATAAATTGTTATCTTACTGGAACAGGCGAAGAGGCAGAGAGCTGAGTATTTGAAGCAGCGAGGAAGCCCTCGCAATTCTGCCCATGCTGATTATATCAAGCATGCAGATTTCCTCTCTAAAAAGCTAGCGAGGTATTGATGTTGCTCTCACTAAATGCATATTTTATCTTCTTTGCCTGATGAATGGTAATAATCTGATATTTTTTATCATTTTGTTGTACTTCAGATGCTGGAGAATATTTGTGAAGTCCAGGAAGACTACACTTAAATTGGTTGAAGCTTATGATGCCTTGGGAATTAATGAGAAGACCGTGAAAAGTATGCCTTTTGAAAAATTAGCTATGTCAATGGAGTCTCCTACAGTTCTTCAGACCACAAAGGCATTACTTGACCGATTGGAGAGACGCCTTGTCATTTCTCATTCAGTAGCATCTTCGACAGTGGAAAATCTTGACCATCTACTGAAACGTGTAAGTTCTCCCCCAAGGAGGAAGGTACCTCCTAGCAGAGAGGGAAGAACACGGGCAGTGGCAAAAAGATCAGCTAAAAGCTCTGAGGCAAGCATCAGATTGCCTAGGTACTCACTGAGGGTTGTGCTTTGTGCTTACATGATACTAGCTCATCCCAGTGCTGTTTTAAGTGGGCAAGGTGAGCGGGAGAGACAGCTTATGGAGTCAGCGGCAAACTTTGTCAAGGAATTCGAGCTGCTGATTAAGACAATACTTGATGGACCAGAGCGGTCATCTGAGGTTACTGGTCAGAGGAAATTCAGGGCTCAGTTGGCTAATTTTGACAAAGCGTGGTGCACATATCTTTACTGTTTTGTGGTGTGGAAAGTAAAGGATGCAAGATCATTGGAGGAAGATCTTGTCAGGGCTGCATGCAAGCTTGAGCTATCAATGATGCAAACATGTAAGCTTACGGTTGATGGGCAGTCACCAAATAATCTTAGTCATGACATGAAGGCAATTCAGAAACAGGTTACTGATGATCAAAAGCTCTTGCGCGAGAAGGTTCAGCACCTTAGTGGTGATGCTGGCATTGAGCGGATGGACTCTGCTCTTTCGGATACGAGGTCAAAGTTCTTTGAAGCTAAGGAGAATGGAAGCCCATTAGCAGCACCTGTTGCAAATATATCTACCCCTTTGAGCATTAATTCGTCCGGAAAGGCCCTGCTTTCTGAGGTTAATGAGAATTCGAGGAAAAATGCTCTAGGATCAAGTTCTGTTGTCCGTTCTCTGTTTGGCGCTGCTTCTTCATCAAGCAGTACATCACCAGCGAAGCAACCGACAGAAAATGAGCAAATGGTCAATGAGATGCTTCATGAGGATGACAGTGCTTTTATTGGCAGGTCTGATAGTGCTAATACTGCTGAGGAGGAGTTCCAGAAGAAAGTGAGAGAAACCATGGAGAGAGCTTTCTGGGACATAGTTACCGACTCCATTAGAGGAGACAAGCCTGACTATAGTCGACTGATCAACCTTGTAAAGCAAGTGAGGGATTCATTACATGAGTTGGCTCCCAAGGAGTGGAAGGAGGAAATTCTTGAGAATATTGACCTAGAAATTCTCTCTCAGGTACTTGGGTCAGGTTCCCAGGATGCACAATACTTGGGGCAGATTTTGCAGTATTCACTGGATATGGTCCGCAAGCTTTCTGCTGCTGCAAAGGAGGATGAGATGAAGAAAAGCCATGACAAATTATTGAGTGAGTTGGCTGCAAGTTCTGAAGTTAATGACAATGGCATCAACTCGTTTGTAATCGCCGTCATCAAGGGCCTGCGTTTCATCCTGGAAGAAATAAAGGTATGCTCCTTGCTGATGTTAACACATTATAAACATTCTAGACTTTGTCATCAAAATAAATATTCCTAGAATCAATTGCACATTCTATATGTTTTGATTCTTACAATATCCTTTGCAAAACAGGAATTGCAAGCAGAAGTGAGTAAGGCACGAATCCAGTTGATGCAACCAATCATAAAAGGATCTGCTGGAGTGGAGTACCTGCAGGAGGCTTTCACTGATCGTTATGGACCACCTGAGAATGCATCAGCTTCTCTCCCCCTCCCTATGCCATGGAATATAATGGCTAAGAACATTGCCTGAATCTTTTTATTTGTGCAGCATGCTTGTCTTGCGCCAAGTTCTGATGAGCGAGAACTCGAAGGCCACTCCAATGGAACTGGAAAAAGCCATCGCGGAACTCTTCAAGTCTCTCGTGAAGATACTGGACAACTGCCCTGATGCCGGCACCGAAGAGATTGTGGAGGCCATGATCAGCGCATCAGCCTCAATTGGCTCACCATCGGAGGAGAAGATTCAGGCCAGGAGGCAGATGATCACCCGGGTGTTCCTCAAGAGTCTCCAGCCGGGCGATGTGGTCTTCAAGAAGGTCTCCCGGGTGGTCTACTGTGCCTTCCGTGGCGTTGTCCTGGGTGGCAGCAGCCCCAAGGGCCAGAAGTTAGCTGAGGCAGCATTGCGCCGCATTGGTGCGACAAAGCTTGTTGACAGGGTGGTGAAGGCAGCTGAGGTTCTGATCAAGGTGGCAACGGTGTCAGAGGAGGTCCATGGCCCGTGGTACAACGCTCTGATGTGAATGTGAATGGTTTGGTTCCTTTGTGAATATATATATATAGTCGGTCATGTAAATTCCTTGTCCCACTGGGTGAGGTGGGAGATATGGCGTTGTACAGCAATTTATAGTTGTTGATCGGTAGGCAGTTCAGGATGTGAAAAGTTCTGGTGAGCTGGGCGAATATGGATGCCCTTGCACCAGAATTTAGTCAGGCTTCAAAGGATGCTGAATTGCATCTGGGGATGTAAAGTTGTGACGCGGTCTTTTGATTTTAGAAGTGAATAATGTAAATAATTGCTGAAAGTTATTTATATGCTGTGTATATGTCTCGTGTTTCGGTCGAGGAAGATTTAAATTCGGTTGAAATGTAGTACTTCCAACGTTCTTTTTCAAAATATGAGCTATCTGAACCTGAGCATTTTTGAGCAAGTTCAAGGGCAGCCATTGAATTAACGCGATTATTTTGCCTCCTAGTATCTTGCACAAGATCAGGGGCCTACCGTGCACGATACTATCTGAAATGTCTCACACATAGGCCCCTATCGGCATGCCGCGTTTTTTTTTTCCCTCCAGAAGGTAAGATACATGATGTAGACCCCCGCCATAAGGAGGCAACCAAACTATTCAGAGAAAAAACATCTCCACGAGTTCACACACAAGCGGCAGAATGTAAATAAGATGGAACTAGCACCACGATCAATTCCATAAAATTTAGCCATTAGCTGCCTGGCCATATACATAGGATCCTACCAAGGATATCTTTAGCTCTCGGTTACCATCTCTAAGAAGAAAAGGAAACAATGTAATTGTAAATCTTACAAGAATGGCACCAATTAGCATGCAGCTTGACTCTGAGCTGCTTAAATGTTCAACAAATTAACCCAAAATCAAGAAGCATGGGCTCATCCTCCAAAAGCTCTGAAAATATGGATACTTCATTTTGGCGCATCAAGGTATTCACTGAAGGGTAGGCCATGAAAAAAAAGGCCAGCACTAACTAGTTCAAATTTATTTCCATTTGTTGATATACTTGAGGAATGTCATGGAAGGATTATCCTCTTTTGGTTGGACATGTACACGAATGGAACGTCGCAAGTCAACCTTTTCAAGTAATGTTTTCTGTTCTACGTCCTTCGATCTCTTTTCCAAAGCATTACTGTTGCAAATGAGGGGAAAGAGAAATTAGTTGAAGGGTTAAGAGCAAAACTTGCACCAATAACAGCTTAAAACCAAAACTAGAGCAGGGCAGTAGGGAGTTGAAAAAAAGTTTGCATCATGCTCTATTTGTTACTAAAAGACAAAATATGTCCATAAACTCACACAAATAGAAAGCATACACAATATACGTGTCCAACTGAAGACAAAATAATAAATGCTTTATTGAGAACTATATTGCATAACAAATCTGAATTATGAATTAGAAAATTGATACTTTGCTTGTAAATTTGAAACAGTCCTTAAAAATTATGTTTGCCAAACCATACAGCCATGAGCCATGTAGAGTCTTGAAAAGATAAAAACTGTGCTACACATAAACAATCAAACGTTATGCAAGAACTAAGGGAAACAATATTGTGGTACTCAATATGAGCACTGACCCTTGAGCCCCTGATCACGCATCATTCCAGGGTGTCCTCTGAATGAGTAATACAGTATATACATAAAAAGAAATTATGCACCTTATAATATCATAGGACTTGTTAAGCTGACGCTTAAGTGCTCTCTCCCTTATGCCTTTGGTGTTGAATGATCCAAGAAGTGAATCAAGCTGTTATTAGAAATTGGATGAGCAAACATTACAAGCAGAAAACGAAACATAGGGATCTCTGCAGTAGGAAAGCAATTACCTCTTCCTTAGTGCTGTAGTAACCCCACTCTTTGGAATCTGCACTTTCAACAAAAAGCTTCCCTTCACACCTAAAAAACCAATACCTGTTGTACGATCTGTCTTTTCCAAGATGAATGGGTTGCATAGATTGCTGCTCCATTTCAGTTTCGAGGTGTCTTCTCTAGAAAAAAAAGGAAAAAGAAAAGGTTAGCATATAAACAGAACTTTGCATTTTTTTTCCATGAACAGATTCAGCAGATAAATGCATATGCAGATGTGAGAATGAACTAGATCACATGGCACTTCATGTAAAGGGTATATATTCTCAGTTCTCACCAGAAACATTTTCCCATCTCCAGTCTTGCTGGACAGAAGAATGTTTAAGTCCTTCTGTTCGTTTTCGCCATGCTGATTGTTAAGATACTCGTTATCATTTTGTATAGTATTGGTGTGATTTCTTCCATTTTCTGCCACCCCTTCTATGTTAAGCTTCTGCTCTTCCCTATTCTTTCTAGCATCCTCCCTTTTTGCAGCTGCAAGTGCTCGATGCTGGTCAATCCATTCATTTAATTTCTCTCGTACTGCAGAAGTTGCAATGGCTTCCTCTACCAGTTCCCTTAAAATTTTAAGCTTCAGACCAGTGTCAAGAAGACCATAATGACCCCTTCGTATTCTCGACACCATACTGGAGAATTCTTCTTTTCTTATCATCTCCAGGAAATTGCATAGATACTCAGCCCAGGTGACTAAAGTTACCTACAGAAACATTCAAGCAACTAAGAAAAAAAAATACAATAGTGCTTCAATGCCACCTGAATTAAGAAAATGAAAAAGAAATCACCTTTAGTATCTTTTTCTTGTTCAGGAGAAATGTACGATATTCACCTCCATCTTCAATGAGCAAGTGGAAAAGTGCAGCATGTATTTCCACCACAAGAATAAGGTTGCTTTCTTTGTTGCAAATTGCATTCTCCAGATCTGAGAGGGAAAATGGTGATAAGCATAGAAGCCTCCCGAAAGATGAACAGAAGTCCCAGACCATAAGGAGATCTCCCACAGAATCTATAGGCACTCTGAAATCTCTAGATAGTGGAGGTCTCTTTGACAAAACTGCTGTGGGCTTTACTAAAAGGTCATCAATTGGATATTTAACAGGTAAGTCTACTAGCTTCTCATCTGTAAATCATATAAAAGTGAAAAGTAAGAAGCCTCCTCTCAGAAAAGTAGCGGTATGGAACTATTTAAGCTTATAAACTGGAATAAATGGTAAGGATATCTGCTAGATCACCTTTCAACATTTTGCTCGCATCTTCTCCATTTGCAAACCGTTTTCTCCCTTTACGCAAACCTTCACCATTCTGTGAGCCATGTTTGATTGAGAGTCATGGTAAGTATGGAATCAAACAAAGGAAATGAGAGAAGATGGTTACCATAATGTCTTCTGGTAGTTCAGTGTCTATCCCATATTTCTCTGCAAGATCTGCATTTACTATCCATGGAGATTTTTTTGATGTCGAATCCCTAATAAACATTTTCAGTGTATTACGACTAGCTGGTGGCTTCTTGCGAAGTAGATCATCAGCTTTAACCACTGAAGTGTTGACTACTGCATTGTCTTGACCAAGCCAACCAACCTCGTACAATTTGGTGCTACCAGAGCCTATAACCTTCAAGATCTTGCAAGCAGCCTCATCAGAACCATCTTTTTTAGCATGTAACTCTTGTCCTTCAAAAAGATCCGATAGGAGAATCCTGTATACTTTCTCTAGAAGATGAGTCAAGCTGAGAGTGCCTGAAGTAAATGCAGCAGAAAATTACAGTCGTTAAAAGCACATCTAAGAACCTCAACATTATTACCAAAAAATGATTTCTTCACATTGTTGATAGAAGTACCACACCCGCTCTCGCGCGGGGTACCATGTTGTGATCTATACGTAGGGATTGCTTGACAGATTACAGGTCCATTATATTCCTTTACAATATATATATAGAATTGACATCAAAACTATAAAGAAAAAACAACAGCAAACATCAAAAGGAAAAGTAGTGCCAGGTAAGACTTGTCAATGGACATAATGGAGAAAGTCCAACAGAAAAAACTCCATGGAAAAATAAAATCGAAATGTACCTCTGTCTAGCATAGCTGCATAGAACACGTGAGAAAACACATAAGAAAAATGCTAGTTAATTTTGGGCAAGACCAACAATGTGTATCATCAAGAAAGAAAAATAATATCGCAAGCTTGGCGGTGTACAATCGTAACAATAATGTTAATAAATGTAAAAAAAAACAGAAAGAGGCTTATCCCTACTGTATTGAATCATCTGAAGAACAGGAGCTATCAGCTCTTTTGGCAGCTGTTGAGCCTTCACCGCAGCTTGTTGCTCGCAGACCAAAGCTTCCTCATAGGTAAGATTGGACTTTCCAGACAGCTCACAAGTCCAGACTTTTTGACGATAGAGGTTCAGTCTATTCAGGTATTCCCTAATCAAATAGTCAAGGACACAAGCATAATCATGCAATACAATCTAAGGAAAATGTGAAAGTTAAAAGGTATCCAATTTGATTAATTTTTTTAATTCATATCACGTATAGCTCAATTAGCTGGCAGTAATGGGCATGCAAAAGGATACTGATAATCTCGGAATATCTCCTTAGTGAACCTAATTTGGAAAACCTCCTCACTAGGATCCAAGTTCTCTGGTGGCTCAAGTAAGGAGAAAGTGCTTCTCTTCAGTAGAGGCATTGGATCCCTGTTATACAACCTCTACAAAAGGGACAATTTATTTGACACCTGCAAAAGTTCACAGTTGTTACTGCAATCTCCTTCATTGAAAGCTGTAAGCCCCTAGCCATCACACTACGGGCACACAGACAAAGCATTAATACCATAAAACAGGGAAATACTGCATTTCAAGCTTGCTGCATTTCTGCCGAAATGCATGCGTAGTCAAATCTACTGACAACACAAAGTTCCATATTGTCTTGTGCACATGTTACATTCCGTTGAAAATTCAAAGATGATAATAATAAGGTAATTTATATCTGATACAGAAGCATAATATAAACTAAATACCAGCGGCGGCGGCAGTATATACTTAAAAAAACAGCAAACTATTTTGATTACATCAACAATAGCATTCACCCCAGCTGCTTTCCATCAAGAAGGCAAGAAGCACATATGATATGACAACAACCATATTCGACACGTACAGAATGCAAGATAGGATTCATACCCAGGGCTTAACTCTCAGCCTCTCTCAGATCAAAGATCAAGAAACACATAAGCAAGCGCGCAACGATGCAGTACGACTATTCACCAATCACCACAAGTTCCTATGGAGTGGACAAGAGAAGACTAGCCAATTCTACAGCTTTTTTGATTGGTATACGAACATCAAGCACGAACTTCTCAAGATGCCGCTCCAATCGGCAGCAATCAAACAACCAACAAACACCCCATGGCCCGACGATCACCCCCGACACCCACCCCACCCCGGAATCATCGATTCCCGCTCGAGAACGCCCCTCAAACCCCCTCAAAACCCGATTCAAGCTTCAAAGAACTCTGCCATTCCCCACTCCGCAGCACGAAGCCCCCCAAATAGCCACCCCCGAGGCCCGAACCCTAGCCCAACGCAGCCCGCTCCTGCCATCGACCACCCGGGCACCACCCCCGCACCAAGAAACCCCGAAAGCGCAGCAAGAGACTCAAAACCACCTCAACATCAGCTCGTCGCCATCAAACCAACACCAAACAGCGTCACACAGTAACAAGGACAGGATTTCCGGGCTCACCGACAAGTCTCGCTGCTACGGCACGGCCGGCGGAGGTCCGGAGGGGGCCCCGTCGCGTTGGCGAGCTGCAGGAACGGGGGAGGTCCGACGGGGCGCGGGCACCCAGCGCGCCCGGCGGCGGGAGGCGAGGCGGCGGCGGATGGCGGGGAAGGCCACGAGCTTGGCCCCGCGCCGGGGGCTTGGAGCTCGAGTCGGGCGAGCGGCGGAGGGAGGGTGATTGGAGGAGGAGGCCAAGGAATGAAATGGGCGAGGGAACGACGGAATTTATAGCGGGTTTGATGTGGCCAAACGGGGGTTGCTTGCTTAATCTCTTGGGAGTGGGAGCACTTTTGCATGTAGGTACCTCGGTTCCGCGGTTATTTGGTAACGTGGGCCTTGATGGAATTTCAGAATTTTGGTCTTCCCATTTACTAGGAACCTAGAATGCAAAGTACAATTCTTCTTTCGTATGATTTGTGAACGAGCCAACAAAATCAAATATGGTAAAATTGTATATTCTCTTAGGCCCTCTCAGGACAAGGGAATATCATCTACACCCCAGAGTTATATTTTCGGCAAGCATCCATTAATTCTATAAATTGTAAATGGGACCGTATATCTGCTAGGATAAACTAGGCTAGTTTTGATTTCACTCCACCGTTTGTGGGCGTATATTTGTATACTGCTCTCTTTATAGTTGATGAGTAATTATTACTCATGCTAAAGAAAAGATATCGGTTAGAGATGTCGTCAAACTTTCTAGAAGGCTGCTTTTTATTGAGCAAGGAGCCAAAGAAGAGTCGGTTTCTTAAAAGGATGTATCTTAAGTATTGAATACATTGGTGGTGGTTGCGAAGATATATGATATTTCACAAACCGACGATACTTTTGAATTAAAATGACATAAAACTTTAGAGAATCCAATGTGGGGTATGCAACATTTACGAACCAAAGTGCGAATCCAATATGGGGTATGCAATCATTTATATGCATTGGAGCATGAACCAATATTGAGAATACAACCATATATATTGTGGAGAAAATGGATCCCGTGTGTAGTATATGTTATTACTTATGCGTTTAAAAAGCATGAATCAAGTGTAGAGTATGAGATCATTTACACAGTGGAACACTAGAACATATATATATATCATTATTCACCTGGATTGTCGTACGATTTTGCTATTTATTTGTGTGGAATGTCTAGATTTAAGTATGATTATTGGTGTTTGTTCATTAGGATAATGAAACTTTTGGCTTGTCTAAGATCTTTTACTATGAAACTCAACTTATTGGTTGTTTTTACGAATAATGGAAAAGGTCCCTAGTAAGTCTTTTTATATTTATAGAAAAATAATGTGTACAAATACAAGGCCTAAGGCCTCAAAAAGATCCTAGCAACAAAAGTTAATGGAGATGACATAGCCAAGATTTAAGATAAGCTTCAAAGAGTGTTTTTCTCTATACAATACTCAACTTATTGGTTGCCTGGATGTATGTTGGTTTTAGGCTAAGGGTTTTAGCCACAAGCTTGTATGAACAAAAGCTCTCATGCATAGAAGAGTTGCTTGCTTTTGTTGCTAGATAGTCTCTACTAAGATGAATACATGGTATGCACACTGGCGGACCCAGCGGGTGGGCCAGGTAGGCCATGGCATACCTAAAAATTTTGCACAGTCCATTTACGTAGCATAGGATTATGGTTCGGTATATCTCTGTTTCCTCGGCCAACGATTCTCTTATTCTCCCATACACTAATGAATTACGAACGCGGCATCAGTGAGTCAGTGACAATGCATCACGAGTCATGGTGACCCAGTATAGCCGACGGTCTGATGCATCCGTCATTTCAGAGAGTTTAAGATGAGCTGCGACTCTGAGCATCCTCTATCCTCTTCTATATCCATGCTCGAATCTCTTACCATAATCTGTCTATATGTGTCCTCTCCCAAACAAAAAGAGTTGATCAAGAGTTCTAGTCAGATTAGCATGTAAAATTGAATTATTTGATGGCCATTGATGTGAACGTATTGTTTAAATCTAATGATGTTTCATATGAGGTTGAAAATGGCATATCCGTGGTCATAATTTTTTCCTTGCTCATGTGAAGCCTAGAAAATATTGTTGACATCTCTGCTATTGTAAGATTTTAAAGCGTGTTATTAGTTCTTCTGTGATTGGTATGTTTTGTCATTTAGTGAATAGTAAATGGCCTGAAAAATTAGTGTGGCATACCCTAAACTGAAATCCTAGGTCCGCCACTGGGTATGCATGGAGTAAAAGAAAACTAAAATTGACATGGTACTCTTATGTCACTTAAATTATTGTTATGTTTGGATCTACTCTAAAGTCTACACTATTTTCAACTAATATATTTATTTGACACGAAACTAGCTAAGGTCAACCAATTCTTGCCTTCACTAGAACAACATATCTTGCATTAGTTCATGCAACCATTGACTCCAAAGGTTCATGCTCGATGGGTGTGGTGGGACCAAACCATTTCTTGTAAAGATTCATCCTACATTGCAAATGGGTCCTTCAATTTGCTATGATAAATTAAGAAAGTGTACGGAGACTATCATTTAAGGGCCTATATTTTTTTATCTTTTTATTGCTCTCTTTGTTATTGTCGACTAACACTTCAATACATGTCATAAATTTTTAAAAATGTTTTTTTATCCATCAAGGAGCCACAACAAGAGTGGGCTGTTGAAGAGCATTTCTCTAATATTTAAATGTGTTGATGGTGCGACAAAGATGCATGATACTCCACTAGGCAACATTACTTTTGAATTGGTATGTGCACGCACTTTGGAGAATTCAATGTGGAGTATGTGATATTCACATATTTGAATATGAATCGAATATGGACTATGCATTCATTTATGCAATGGAGCATGCTATCGATTTGGAGTGTTGATCATTTTACGTAGCCAGGGAGGAATCCAATGTGGAACATATACAATCATTTACGGAATAAAAAGGATGTAAATAATATGAATACAATCAGTTATGCAATAGAAGGATGAATACAATATGGGGAACATCATCATTTAAGCATTGAAGCATGAATCAAATGCGAATGGTGACATTATTTATGAAGTGGAGTGTATGATTATGCACACATTTATTCAATTTAGATGGCTTATCATACAATCCTGCCATGTCTAGATTGAGGAAATATTTTGTGGATATCTATTAACTAGGATTTTGAAACTTGTGGGTAACTTATTCAAGATGTTTTACTATGAATATTATTATTAGTTGCTTATATGGTCATTGGGCTAGGTTAAAGGCTGTGACTACAAGCTAGTACGAACCCAAAGTTCTTGTGCAAATAAGAGTTGCTTTCTTGTTTAGTTTAGCTTTTATTTTTGGCAACGTATCCTATGCAAACCAGCTTCGTATGCAAACTATGCAAACTCCCACAACAGTCGCTGGATCCCCATCTGATGGTCACATAAAAAGATGGAAAATTTTAGCAATTAAACCCTCCCACCATTAGCTTTTCTAACCGCAGTTTCTAAAAACCCCCTCAGTCAGGACCTCGGCCATGGGCTTCCTTCTCCCACATGGCCGTGTCCCACAGTCCCACTCCTGCGCACGGGCGCCGGCGGCGACAGAGGCGCCAAAGTCCTCGGGGATCCTGGCGGCGCAGGCCCTGGCGTTCCCCGCATCCGCGACGCTCCACATCTCCTCCATGAGCCTCTCCACCCATTCCACGCGGCCGCCGCGGCCGCCCGACGGAACGCAGATGGCGCTCTGCTGTTCGCCGGCGGCGTCGTGGTGGTGGTGGACGGCGGCGTCGTCATTGACGTCAGGACTGGCAGCCGCTTTCGCCGGCGTCATGCTCCTAGGCCCAGAGGCAGGTTGACCAGGCGCTCGATCGCCAGGTCCAGATCCCGCTCGCACTTCTCCAGAGCTCATGCCTTCTCGGCGGAGCTAGGCGCCATGCCGCCGCCGAGAGCACAGTCATATCGCTCATCGAGAGATTCTACGACCCAACGGCAGGTACGTAATTCTCTCTGTTTTTTTCATTCCTTCAGTTCATCAGTTGCGGATTGCACATTCATTGATTCAGAAGCTTGCTTGACTGTTCCCATTCGATACTAACTCTGAGTCTGAATATTACTGAATGATTCAGGAGAAATCCTACTAGACAGTAGACAGTCATGATCTCAAGAGCCTGAATCTGCGCTGGCTCCGTAGAAAACAATCTCTACTGATGGCTGCAGAGTTGCAGGCTTGCAGAAGTTCAGATATACAATCTTCAGTCACCATGAAATTTAACTAGCGTTGCTTGTTCTTTCTCTCTTATTTTTCTTTTTTCTTTTCAGTTGATGGCGCACCTGAGGAGAACCAGATCGTGCTGGTGCGGATGGACTTCCTCAACGTCTCCGGTCTCCCACCACAAGGAGTTGCTGTAGTACAACTTCCGCAAGTTCCCGTACCTGACCGCCGGCAAGATGATCATCGTGGCGGAGGGCGAGCGGCGGCAGAACTATCTGGACGGGCTAGAGGCGCGGCCGGCCGACGCGGTCTGCTCCATCGACACCGACTGCGCCTTAGAATTCGCGCCGCCGCTCGACTACGTGGAGCCCGCGCCGGCGCCCGTTGCCGGCCAACATGCGGCGGCACTGGGAAAGGTAGGCGGCGACGCTAGCGAGGGGGTGGCGGGCGACTCGAGGGTCGCGGCAACGCAGGATTTAGGAGAACGACGCAGTGTCGCGGTCCTCACCGAGGGGGTTTTTAGAAATTGTGGTCACGAAAGTTAATGGTGGGAGAGTTTATGCGTTAAAATTTTCCACTACTCTACGTGGTCATCGGATGAGGATCCAGTGGCTGTGATGGGAGTTTGCATAGTTTGCACACGAAGCTAGTTTGCATAGGATACGTTGCCTTTATTTTTTAATGAATATAGATATGACGTAAACAAAGTAAAAGTGAACAATAAATTACCAAAGTGTTGCTATATCACTTAGATTGTTATCAATCCTAATTCTACTCTAAGTGATAGGTCCTTTAACATGTCATTGCTATATATTAACAATATCAATAAGTGACGTTGTCTTACAAGATTCGATTTTTACTCTTTATTAGAAGGATATATCGCATTTTCTCATGCCACCATTGCTTCAAAGATTTTTTTTTATCTAGATGAGCGTGAGAACCATAGCTTATTAGGAACTCTTTTTACTTATAGCCAATATGCCTTACGTTTTCTGATGCCACCATTGGTTCTAAAGATTCCTATTTCTTTATAGATGAGCAAAGTTGCTTATTTAGGAACCCTTCTACCCGTAGACGTATTGTGATTCGGGCAAACGGGGAGGTACCAACACATAATTTGTGCTTTGCTTAACTTAACTACGAACAGTCTGAGATGAAACAGGCGCCAAGGTACCAACACGTTGAAATTTGTTCGGCCACCGGCCCACCCCCGCGTACAGGGCCCACCACGATGTGGGGCCGATGGAACTTGGGCTTCGTCCTCTTCGACTCCACGACCAGGCGATGTTGGGCCGATGATGCGGGGTGGAGAGAGAGAGAGAGATTCGCTTTGAATTTGGCCCATGGGTAACAATCACACACATCGCGCAAAAGCAATTGGGGATTCGCACGACCCATTTAGCTTGCCTTTTCTTTTCCTTTTCCCCTTTCCTGCTTGGTGACCAGTGACCAGCACTCACTGACTGACTCAGTCACTCTGCCTCCAAATCCCCAGTAAGCACAGAGAGTACTTATCCGTACAACAACAAAGATAAGACGCAGCACAACTTTCAGACATTTTTTCGTTCCATGCTTTTTTAGCTTGTCACATGCTGCTGTTTGCAGTTTGCCTAAAAAAACCATGCTGCTGTCTTGGACTCTTGGTAGACAGAATAATTCTTGGAGTCATGTAAATATTTTGTTCAAGATTTGTAGCAGTTTTTGCACATTTGGCACTTGAAATCGAGAAGTCAGAACTGTTGACTCTCAATAAATGAAAAGGATTTATGAAAACAATAGTTTTTCTCTTTTACATTCTGGTTGAAGCTAGAGACAAAGCAGGTAGTTAGTGAGGCCCCATAGCCGCCTTTCTTCTCAGCAATTTTCAGCACAAGTCCACACCTGAAGCAATATCAAAACCCTGCTCATCTATTGCGTGTCAATTCCTTCATGAATATACTATCTGAAAACTTTAGAAAAATACCATTATAGTACAGCAAACGGCAATAGATGAAAGCTTTGGAGTGGCGTCCTGTCCATGTCAAAAGCTAAAGTTTGACAAGCAATCCTGAAGAGGGTACAGATGATTGGGAAGAATAACAATGTTAGGTAGGTAGATTCCAGGCCACTTTATCGACTGGAGTTGAAAGAGATCGGGTCAACAAAGCTAAAGGACAGACTCCGAGCATGACAGGCCCTGATGGAAACGGGGTTTGATTAGCTCTAGCCTCTAGGATGAGACAACAATGCATACATCATGCTGGCATCCTCATCAAACTGTTTAGTTTTCAATTATTTTTCCCCTTCTTTTGGGAGATAACCATGCCAAGATGCAAATAGTTAGGGAGGAGCCTGGATGAAAAACGCATGCAAGGACTGGTTGTGTCTGCAGAGCACAAAGAAGCTGTCAGCTCAGATTAGGCCTGGGAGTTTATGCTGAACCTTTTTCAGATTTGACTAAATCACTGAACTGTAATTCAACTGATTCATAGTTGCCAAAAAATGAACTTTCAGGAGTCAACAATTTTCATTCCTTGATCCAGCAGCAGTTGAGAGTTGAGATCATTATCTGAAATTCATACGGGTACTGCAGATAATGATCTCAACTGCTGCTATGAGTAATGAATCATTGAGTACTGCCGGTACCCTTTCTTTTCTGTTGCATCTAAGCTGAAGTCAAAACGGCTGCTAATATAGTAACCGAGATTATAAAAAACAGGTCCTATGCATGACGAGATAACCTTTCCACATGGCCACTCACATGCATCTACTACGTGATCAAGCAATCAAGCATGTCATTTCCATCACTTCACACCGAGATGCAAAAGGAATGCGCAGCTCATCGTCAGCACGCGTGCACGCCGGCTCTGCAGACATGTGCTCATTTGTTTTTGCTGCAGTGGCCAGTGGGGGTTGGGGTGCTCTGTCTCTGAATGAATGACTGAATCTGCTGCAGCCGCCGACTGCGACGAACCGTTGCCTCCCAAAAGTTGAGGCGATCAGAACTGGCTGCATAGTTTAATTACGGGTTTCAGTACACCGAACCACTACCTTACACGCTCCAAAAGCCACTATTTTACACTAGGTTTAGAAGGTTCCTCCGGTAGATAAACAAAGATAGGCTGGCGAACTGACACGTACGGCTACCTACCACCACTCCTCCAGCTGCTCTTTGCGATCACAGTGTTCAGAAGAGTCACAAAATTGGACACCGATCGATGGCACTTCTGAGACCAAGATTTGATCTCCCATCGGATCAATTCCAGACGGCAGGGGCATCGCCGGCCGCCGGGGTCAGCAGATGTTAGGCAGCCATGAACCGAGCCGTCTCGCGCCGGCCTGTCACCTCACCGCGGACTGGGACTCCATCAACCGCGGCGACGAAACCGGCCGGGAACCCTAACAACTCCCGGAGGAAAAAAGCTGAGGCCCAACACATTTCAGGCACCAGCTCCGTGCGCGTGCGTGCATTCTCAGCTAATTTCAGGCAGGAGCTGTGACCAGTGCTGCATGGGCTATCGATCGCATTTGATCTTGACGCTGACGTTCCAGGCCGGGGCAGGTAGGTGGGCGATAGATGCGATGGCTTTGGGATCGGAGTTGGGTTCGTGATCTGACAGGTCGTGTCCAGAGATGTTCGTTTGTGCAGGGCCGTGTTCGTCTGAATTATGCTGTCTCTGCATGTTCTTGGAATGTGGTAGGGAGACGGCGGTGAGAATGTCAGTCAGATGCAAGAGTGGAGGATATTCTAATCAACGCTGATGACTTGCTGTGATGAGCAGCGCAGGCCAAGGGGATTAGTGTTGGGCGATCCTGACCTGACAGAATTCTCTATTCCCCGAGCCATGACAATGTTTTCCAAGTTTTTAATTAACGATGTCAAGGCATGAATCTCGTCACAAACATTCTATCGTGTAAGCAGCAAGCATCATCACTAGCTTCTAAAGAAACAAAAAAAGAGAGAGAAAAACTTAGACACATGTAGCCTTTGTTCATGCCTTTATGTTCCTATAATCATACAAAACTATATTAGAGCTCCTCACTAAGAAATTCTCTCAATCCTCAACGCACCACGTTATTCTCCACTAAGCACTCTACCAACGTGCCACATCATCCTCCACTAAGCACCCCACCGAGATGCATTGATTGCTGATTCTTACAGCGCGCCACGTCATCCTGCACTAAGCACCCCACCGAGATGCGTTGATTGCTAATTCTATATTTATATTAAACTATATACTTCTCGCATGCAGTGTAGCCACATCATCTTAATTGTTTGCACCGTCCAATCTAAAAAAATTCTATATATCTATATTAATTATATACGAGCACCTAACTACAAAATATTGATTTCTATTTCTCTCAATATACAAGAATACGAAGAAATCATCTTATTGTTTCTGCTTTCAAATTTTACTTTATTATTTTTATTTTTAAATTTCATCAAAAGATCCCGCAGTAACGCATGGAGTATCATCTAGTATATATCTACAACCCGCGCCATGTTTACAGGTCCAGAGATGAACATAATAAATATGCAAAACAAACAAAGAAACAAATGGATAAATAAAAAGGGAAGTAGGCAACTCAAATCCATTCATTTCATTCACCATTTTAGGAAAAAAGATTAGAGTTAGTTGCTCAGCACTACTTGGCTGTGTAGCCTAGCTAGGTAGCTAAGCTTTGTCGAAACACGAAATAAAGGCGGTCGTCCACTCCAAATCTTCGCGTCCAACACGCAAACGATCCGCCCAAAACCTTTCACAAATCTTATCACCAACAGGCAAATATAATTGACAAGACGAACTTCCTCAGCTCCTCCAATGCAGGCGTGACGGCACTCCACGGCGGAGGTGATGAGGTGATCGACGGCAGCGGCGCCGCCGGCCTTCCGCCCGGCCCGGCCCGGGATTTGTGATGTTTGGTGTGGTGCCTCACGGCCTAAAACGTACGACCGGTGAGATGGATGGAAACACCGGAGAGGCGATGAAGATCGATGAGATGGCTGGGGAATGGCCGGTTGGTGCAACTCCACTCTCTAGAGTCTCTCCAGTGACCTGTTCTTGAGGGAATAGCTAGATAGAGTGGAGGATCAACGTCTGAACGGCAACACCAACCACTGCACCTGCGCGCACACCAACTGGTACTAGAATTTAGTTCAAAAGAAAAAAAAATGGTACTAGAATCTCAGCATGCAGACCGGTAGTGTAATGTGAATATGTGATGGCACTGAGGTGCCAGGGATGCTATGCTGTTGAGAGTTTAAGTAAACTAATGGTGCACGATTAGGTTATATGCTTGTTTGGTCAATGCATCTTAATGGTGAGAGATAGAGATGGCACACAGCCGGGATTGGGTGTCCCGTGAGCTTAGCTGGTGGTGGTTAAAATAAGCTCTAAAAACTTGCAACAGTTGGTAGTAGGTATATAATGCTATGCATGCTGGGTGTCTTCAAAATGTGGAGTTGTCATTTCGAGGTGCCAATGGTGACTTCGGGAACCTCCAGATCTACCGATGCTCTGCTCAGTTCTTCGGAGGTGCTCATAGGGGTAGGGTTTGCGTACGTGTATTCATAGGGGTGAGTGTGCGTGCGTATGTGAGCGTCTGCGTTGTACTGTGTAATTTAAAAAAAAATGTGGAGTTGTTATCTTAAAATTGAGTTCTACCTATAAAGCATAAGCTAGATACAATGTCCGGCTACAAAAAGGAAAGTGCTTATTGCACTTCATCAAATTGTTGGCTATTTTTCAATGAAACTGCTATTGTACCATTAATTTTGTTTATCGTTTTTCTTTTTGGTACCGGGCAATTGCTAGGTGTATGATCAAAGAATGCATGTACCGTCGGCCCACGTCGATGTCCTAAATAACAATTAACAAAATAGTTCCATGTATGAGCGTTTTCCACACCAAACATACTAGTGTCAATTACGTGCTCAGTTATCCAAGGTTCCATATGAGTGTTTTTTTCTGTCACTGTTAGTATTATTTTTCTTGAAGATACCAGCAAGTTGCAGCTAACTTGAATATTACATTTTAACTACTCTGGCACTAGAATAGTAAAGCGATAAAATCTAGTGTGGCCTCACGTACAGATCGAACTAAATAAAGATTAAGGGGTGGAAATGGGATAGATTTCCTCACCACCTAGAAATTAAGCCCAAAGCTAAACACCTGTAGGGGCTAGTACCTCAAGAGAATCTGAAGATTAACAATGAACAAAGTTCATTTCCACTATATTTTCAATTCTGGTGAAATGTTAATAATGAATGTACCTATACTAGCAATTAATTAATTGCAAGAGAAAAATAACTACAAAATTAGGGGGAAAGAAGAAGAAGAAGAAGAAAAAATCCTCAAGAAACTCGATCCCTCGTGTATCCCAACCAACCAAGCAGATAAAACGCCTCGCCCCCGGAACATGCCACGTCACGTCGTGGTGGACCCATCGGTGCACGACCGCGACAGCACCGCCTCCCCTCCGCCGCCGTCGTCGCTCTCCTCGCACGCCGCCACGGCCCGCTCGAGCACCCCGACCACCTCGCTCATGGTGGGCCTGTCGCGGCCCGCGGCCCGCACGCAGTCGGACGCCAGGTAGCCGACGTAGGCGACGGCCTCCATCTCCCCCGGCGTCGGCAGCGGCAGCCGCGCGTCGAGCACCCGGTGCACCCCGTCCGCCTCGATGTGCGGCACCGTCACGTCCACCACGTTCTTGGGCGTGCCGCTCCCCTCGAACCTCTGGATCACCTTGCACCCGGACAGGAGCTCCAGGAGCACCACGCCGAAGCTGTACACGTCGCTCTTGTCCGTCAGGTGCTGCAGCCGGTAGTACTCCGGGTCCATGTACCCCACCGTGCCCGCCGTCACGCACGGCTCGTCGTCGTCGCCGCCGTCGCCGTCGCCGGCGGCATTGCCGCTGAGCAGAGAGAGGCCGAAGTCGGAGACCTTGGCCGTCCAGGAGGCGTCGAGGAGGATGTTGGGGGACTTGATGTCGCGGTGGATGATGGGCGGCACGGCGTAGGTGTGCATGTACTCGATGCCCCGGGCGGCGCCGAGCGCCAGGCGGAGGCGCGCCGGCCACGACGCCAGCGGCGGGGACAGCGCCGCCGCGCCGTCGGCGGCGCGGCCGTGGAGGTGGTCGTGGAGGGTGCCGTTGGGCATGTACTCGTACACGAGGATGCGCTCGCCGCCGTCGGCGCAGAAGCCCAGGAGGCGCACGAGGTTCTTGTGGTTGACGCGGGAGAGCAGCGACAGCTCGGAGACGAACGCCGCCTCGCGGCTGCTCGCGCGCCGCGCCGCCGTGGAAGAGGACGCGGCGCCGGGATCACGGTCGCGGCGCTCGGCGCGCTTGATGGCGACCTCGCGCCCGTCGGGGAGGTTGGCGCAGTACACAGACCCGAAGATGCCGCTCCCGATCTTGGCCTCCTCCGCGAAGCCGCCGGTGAGGCGCGAGAGCTCCCGGAGTGTGAACTCCTCGCACCCGAGCGGCCGCGCTGGCCGCAGCGGCGACACCTGCGGCAGCGCCGGCATCACCATGGCCTCCACGTCGCGGCACAGTCGTCACGACGACGACTCCCCGAGCCGCAGCGTCTTCTTCTTCTCCTGCTTCCTGAACGCCACGAGGTACAACGTACGTCGTCCCCGCCGCCGCGAGCACCGCCGAGCCGAACAGCTGGCCACTGAGCGGGTTGTAGACGAAGCGCGTCTTGTTGGGGTCCATGTTTAAGCCCATGAGTTGGCGCGCCTGAGCGGTGCCGAGCTTGGCGACGACGAGAGCTGTGGCGCGGGCGTCCATGAAGTCGAGGAGGAGGAGGCCGTCGCCACTCGCGGCGAGGACGCCGCCGCCGACGAGGGGCAAGATATCGCCGTTGGGGTCGGGGCGGGGCCACGGGTCGATGAGGTGCTCGGGGACGCGGAGGTGGGAGGCGCGCGTGGGCTCGGCGAGCTGGAACGACGCGCGCAGCTCCGGCGACCTGACCATCTCCTCCGTGTCGTAGATCATCGCCCACGGAGGGCGCGAGACGGCCGGGGAGAGGCCGCGGCCGGGGCGGCAGGAGGCGGCCGCCGCGGCGGAGAGGGAGCGGCGGAGAAGGAGCCGCATTCTGGCGGAGGCCGGTAAGTGGCGGAAAGGGAAGGGGGAGAGGAGGGGTTTGCGGCTGTGGCGGCGAAAGGCGGTGCGGGTGGCCGCCGGAGAAGTCGAGGAGTGGGTGGGTTGGTTCACGTGGAGCCAACAGCCACAGGTGTGGCAGAGGACAAAGGGGCGCCAATCCGCCCGTGAGCCACCGGTGCTTCGGCCGGCGGAGCGGTTGGCGACGCCGGCGCAGGAGATCTGGTAGTCGGTGCTGGTGCCGCCGGGGACGAGCGCGCACGCGAGGTATTGCGGGGAGGCGGTGGCGTTGGCTCTGACGGCGGCGATGGCGATGGTGGGTAGAGGGAAGGAGGAGGACGCGTGGAGGAGCGGTGGGAAGAGGGAGAGGAGAGCGAGGAGGGTTAGGAGGAGGAGGTGGCGGGGCGGCGGAGATGGAGACATTGGATTGGGAGAGAGGTGAGGGGAGGAGAAGAGAGAGAGGGGGTTGTGTTGTAGACCATGGTGGCGCGAGGAAGGAGAATGGAAGGGAGAATGGGGGAGGGAGGGAAGGGAGGAGGTTTAAAGGTTGGTGTCTCTTTCTTTTTTGTTTTTCCTCTCTGATGAATTTTCTTTTCGTTTCTTTTCTTTCCTTGGTAGGATTAGCCGACAAACTTGTTGTTTTTTTACTTTTAAAAAAAGTTTCACGGGAGACCTGAAATGGTGTATTTTTTTCCCTTTTGTTGGATACTATGAATTTGTGACTGATTGTTTTGTTGAGTGATGGGCACCAATATGTTTTTAGGGGAAATGCTCGTACTAGTAGTTTGTTGTGTTATTGACTTTTTCTATATGTCAATGCGGATAAAGTGATTATTGTTAGCTTTGTGTTACATTTATATTATCTCTGGAAAAGAGGGTTCTTTGAACCCACAAGATGTATGGTCAGTGCAGCATATCATTTAAGTTAACTTTCCTATTTATGAGCCGGCATGCTCAATGTTGTCTGATCTATTTTATTCGTATATGCAACACTAGAAAGCAACTCATACAACATATTGGCTAAATTTGTGTCTCATTTTGTATTTTTGAAATTAAGCTTCCTGGATATTATTAGTAGTGTGGTCATTTTGATCGGGCCACTAGAGACTTGCCTAGCATGAGTCACAACTCATAAACCAACTTCGACAGCGACATACTTGCTGATAGATCCGAAAACAGTAGTTGTGGTTCTTTGGAGGCGATATAGAGGCACAATCGAAATGACCTGCTGCTATTTGTTGTGTTATTGACTTTTTCTAGAGGGCAATGTGGATCAAATGATTATTTTAGATTTCTATTACATGTACATTATTTTTGGAAAATGATTTTTTGGACCCACAAGAATAATAGAATATGCATGGTGCATATCAATTAAGTTAATTTTTTTGTGTATTCTTTCCCTTACTTTGACGTACAATGTGGTTTTGTCCTTATTTTTCCAACCTTGTAAATATGTCCTTTGTTAGTCACTTGTCAATGTGATTTTGCCTTTGGTCTTTGCACATGCGCCCCCTCAAAATTGCATGGACTTTTGAAGGATAGCATTACAAAGTTTAAAACAAAGACAAAATCACAATACTTCAAAGTAGAGACAACGATACAATTAACTTTTCTGTTTATGAGCTGGCATGCGCAAAATGTTGCCTAATCTGTTTTATTTGTCGACAACACTAAAAGCAACTCATACAACGTATTGGCTAAACTTGCATCTCAGTTTCTGTTTTTTTAAATTGAGCTTCCTAGATATTATATTAATTAGTAGTGTGTTCACTTGATCGGCCCACTCACAAATCAACTTCGATAGTGATATGTTTGTGCTTCTCAGAGGCGCTACAAATGACCATTCGTAAGGAGGTGGACATGTACACATACGCCATTATATATGGACATCAATCACACATATGGAGACGTGCACGCTCACACACTTAAACCGGCTTTCTTTTGCGACTGATGCAATTCGATCTGTATCTGGTACTGTCGCGGAGCAACACCTCCATTGCTACATTAACAGCAGCATTTATCTCGTTGTATGAAAAATGTCGTCATACATACATAGGCATATGATCATCCATGGCTTCTGTTCTTATGACTGCGAAAGCAGAGGAAGAAAATTACTTACATGAGCTCTTTCTCCTAGCTAGATAGCGTGTGAATGAATGTCATTCCTTTCACGTGCGGCGTTTCTTTTCCTGTAAAGTGGGAGACAACCGTATCAATTGCGTTAGTCTCATTCAAGAGCATCAGCAAAATATGGAGACCCTTGTTTTTAAAAGAATAATGCGAGACCATGGAGGGGAAAAAAAAGAACAATAAAAGGCATCTTTTTTACAGATTCAGAAACAGCTTCTTCTATTACCGTCGTCAGAAACGACTAGTCGACTAAATTTATCAAAGATTAAAAAAAAATAGTTGTGACGTGCAATCCAGATCGGCAGATTATCATGCAAGGATCGAGAATCTCGGAAGCAATGCAAGAGAGGTATGATCCAGAGTTCCACACAGAGTGTCGATTTGCTTGCATGTGCTTGCGCCCGCTGACTGCTGAAACTCAAACAGCACAAATAAGCTTTCCTGCTAGCTGAATTAATTAGCCCTCCGGACAGTCTAAAATAGACTTTTTCATGTGATGTTCTCGTCCAAAGCCAAATCGATCATTCGCCGTGCAAGACAAAAGACTCTGACGGCGCACAAGACATGGGCTAGTTTTGGTGTGTTCCTCGGTGGAACTAGCGGAGCTCGAGACCGGAAAATCCACACGCGTTTCTAAGACTTCTGAGTTGTGACCACTGCCGTTCATCTATCAGGTCTCTGACCCTGACTCTGATGGTCACTGGTTAGTCTGGTAGTACTCGAATATGCAACTTGCATCGCAATAGGTCCAAAATGTACGTAGATCTGAAAACATCTCGATCGCAACCTCTCCTTTCAAACTGCATTTGCAAACATTCGACGAGGTCTTCGTCCTACTTTCGTATTCTCTAGTTTTCCATACGCGCTAGACGCGTAGAACGGAGAAGGAATGGACACCGGTCGGTGCAGCGTGTAGCCACTCATTTTGATCAACCGTCGAGAAGAAGATTCCGCTGACGAATGTGAATTTACGCTGGTCAGAACCGAACACTGTTCTTGGTTTACTGGTCGCTGGTCACTCACACTCACCAGCTCAGCTAGAGACGCTTTCATGCGGTGGTCATCCCAGAAGCTGATGCTGCTGACCTAAGTACCTAACCCTACTGCACCAAGTTGCCGATCGGCACGCCTCAGGGGTTAACATGTCAATCACACTCCACCTTCGTCTTCCTCTTGTACTAGTTTAACCTTCTTCTGTTTTCTCTCAACCAAAATTTGCCGTTGAGTAATCTACATCCTCCCTTCACCTGTTTCGCCTAACCGTACAGTATTGTTTATGTTGACGTGAATAGCTAGTGAAGAGAGAAAGATTCAGACACAGAAACAAAATAGACCAACACAGGAGGAAATACGCACCCAAATTTGCTTGCTCGAGGACTTAATAACTTGATCTATACTTACATCCATACCCTCAAAAATAAAAAAGATTAAGGGGGTGTTTGAATCTAAAGGGCTAAAGCTTAGTCCCTTAAATAAATAACAATTAGAACTATTAAAAATAAACTAATTATAAAACTAATTTCATAAGTCGTGTCTACTTTATGAGACGAACCTAACAAACCTAACTAACTAGTAATTAGTATATAATTATCACATGTGTACTATAGTATTATATTATCTAATCATGAACTAATTAGGCTTAATAGATTCGTCTCGTAAATTAGCTCCCATTTATGTAATGAGTTTTTAAATTAATTTATATTTAATACTTCTAATTAACATTCTAACTCCGATGTGACAGGACTAAAATTTAGTGGAGGGGATTCAAACATCCCTAAGACATCGTGTTTCTATTTTTGTTTATTTAGGTCGTCAATCTGCAGTGTGCAATAATCTGAACGGGAGACACCGCATGGCAACTTTTCCATGTTGCTCGCGCGGTTTGATCTTTGTACAGTCGCCATGGCTGCTGCTTTTCCTGTGTGAATGGTAGAGGCAGATAATGGAGCTGCACTTTTCGCCCGCGGCCTGTTTTACCTGGTCATTGTTTTTACGAGAAGATTCCTAGAACAGAGGCCAAGTGGCATAGTGCGGCTAGTACTTTCAGGAAAATTCTTCCTGCTAAAAACGTGATGTGGATCATGTTCAGACTTGAGATCTGAGCCGTAGTACTTGCACTGTTCGCATTTTTACAGAAAGTCTTTGACCTTTTTTTCACCTGAACGGCTAAACTTTACGATGTTCCAGATCCTTTCTCTGATCTTTGATTCCCCGCCATCATCATGTCTCCAGTTCAGAATTCCAATTAGTAGACGTCAGTAAAAGGATGGAGAAAAAATCTCTGAAATTTTAGCGTCATTCTCTACTGAATTTCCGTCACCTTTTTGCGAGTTTTCTCTGCCGATATCAGCGTTCGATCAGAAAGTAAAGATTTGTTCAGTCACAGCCTGAACTGAACACTGTCTCGTGCCTTGTACCGGAAGCTCAATTGTTAGAACATCCATCTCAGTGCTGGACCTGGTGGCTTTAAAAACCTAATGGACACCGGCTGTGTTTAGTTCCAAAAAGTGTAGGAGAAAGTTTGGAGAAAATGTCACATCGGACAATGTAGCGTACTGTAGCACATTTCGTTTGTTTGTGGTAAACATTGTCCTATCATGACCTAACTAGGCTCAAAAGATTCGTCTCGTCGTGTACATCAAAACCATGCAATTAGTTTTTTTTTATTTACCTACGTTTAGTGTTCCATGCATGAGGAGAGAGATTTGATGTGATAGGTGGATAGTGATGTTTGGAGAGAGAATTTTGGGAATTTTGGTGATGTGATGGGAAACTAAACACAGCCACCGTCAAATGAAAGTCGCCGTACGAGTTTGTGGTTAATGTTGAAGTTTTGTAGTTTTCGTACAAGGCCAACACAATAATGTTGAAGTTGATGCAGCACTGGCCAAGCGTCGAAACCCAGATTTATACACTGCTTTTACGTTCAAATTTACTCTGCAGGCTTTGGAGGTCGCAAAGCAGCGTGGCCTCCGGTTAGCCAGTCTTCGATAGAGATTTTGTCAATGCGACAAAGCAGTCAGCGATCAAAATCTTCCACTCCACTTTTTTTTCTAATTCTTAATCTACTTGTAGCCGATAATCATTATCAGGGTCCCGTCTAAAAGCAGCCAAGAAAATTGCAGCAGGGAGTACTGGTACTCTCGTGGTACGGCAAGGAGTAGGTAGTTCTTGACGTACGGGACCATGGCCCTGTTTAGTTCCTCATTCCATCACTAAATTTTTAAAAATTCTCTCTCTAAACTTCACTATTCACCTATCACATCAAATCTATCTCCTCATGCATGGAGTACTAAACGTGAATAAATAAAAAAAACTAGTTGGATGGTTTTGATGTACACGACGAGACGAATCTTTTAAACCTAGTTAGGTCATGGTAGGACAATGTTTACCACAAACAAACGAAAAATGCTACAATGTCCGATGTGATATTTTCACTTCACTTTTCACCTTTTCACCTGAACTAAACACCGACCATGGGTAACAGAAGCAAACGTGCAAGCGTTGTTCCTGGACAGAACCTGATTCTTGGAGAGTTTTGGAGTCTGCGAGCCAATGCTTCTGGAGACACAGACAGACAGACAGCTCGGGAAGATAAGACTTTGAGTTTACCTCTTTCTTCTGTATGTAGCATTGTAGCAGTATCTTCAGTGGTGGACCTATAATTTCTTTAAAGCCTGGGTAATCCTCACGCCATACTCAAGTATTTGGGTATAAAATAGGCAAATTTTGCTACAGAACACTATTCGATTTCGATATTGCTGTAGGACACTGTAAAAAAATTATTAGCCACAACACACTAGGCGGTGTGTTTCAGCAAAGAAGTTAGTGTGCTCTAGCAAAGAAAAAATATTTTAATGTGTCACAGCTAATTTCACAAAAGTGGAGTGACCCACAGCAAATTTTTCCTATAAAATATCATATTTATCTATGCAAGAAAAAAAGATTACTTTTGTGTTTCGTTGAGAAGCCCGGCCGGGCAGCTGCCCAGGCTTGCCGGGCGGTGGATCCGCCAGTGAGTATCTTGGATGACACCTCCATCTGAGAAAAAGAAAAGAAAAACGATGGCCGCTGGTATTTTCTGCGCTGCAGGATTTGACATTGTCATTGGAACTACATTCAAGAAGACCGATTCTTCAAACGAAAAGAAAAGAAAAGAAAAGAACTAGATTGCGCGTTACAATGCACGGCTGGCGTACGTGCAGTCCGGCTCTGGAAACCTCATTCGAGTTTTTTTTTTAATATAAACTACGGCAACACTTGAGTTGCCAGAACTTTATTGCCCAAAGGAACATAACCATTACAAGGTATAAGTACAATCATGGCGCATACTATAACCAGAAGGAGAGAGACTCAAGTGGAGCGAGTTCTGTCTGACCTCTCCTCATAGGTCTGCCGTTAGTCTGACATCATCGCCTCATGCAATGGCTGTGTTCTGAGAGAAGACGACACCAATGACTCCTGGAGCAATTCCGCCTGCTGGCCACGACACCGTCAGAGTTTTACAGCTGCGTTTGCATTTTGTACATGCCGTGATTGTGATAAGGGGAAAAAAAAGTGTCGGCACAGATCGGCGAAGGCGTTCCTGCAACTGGTTGGCCCGGAGGCATCCAATCGGCAATCGGCGAAGCGCAACCGCATCCGCGGCAGCAAACCTTTGGCGTGGTCTATCGTGTCGTCGAACGTTGACGCCATCGTACGCCGGTAACACTCCATACAAGCCTTGTTTAGATGTTGAATTTAGGAGGTTGAATTTGAGAGTAAGATGTCACTTCGTAATCATTGCGTCACTGTAGCATTTTGTTTGTATGTGTAAAAAATTATCCAAAAATTGACTAACTAGGCTCTGAAAATGTTCGTCTCGCAGAGTACAACAAAACCGTACAATTAGTTTTTTATTTCATCTACTTTTAATACCCCATGCATGTTATGACATTTTGATATGATAGGGAATCTTCTTTTTGCATAGTGAATTTGGGAGTGCTCTTTTTATCTAAACAAGGCCAAAGGTAGAATCAGGCAGACCTAGGCTGTTTAGGTAGCTCTTTCAAAAAAAAAAGGCTGTTTAGGTAGCGGCAGAGGCAACTACCGTGGTTGCCAGCCACTTGCGAGTCGAGGCGTCCATGGCTTGGCTCGGCTCGGCTGGTCGACCCGTCCGCGTCGTCGATGAGCTACCTGCTCCCGTTCCGCGAGTAGTCTTGTTCGGGTCATCCCGCGCTGCGCTGACGCATCCGCGCCGGCGAACAGATGCGAATCAGCGACTGCTTCTTGGCTGGCATCCAGGTGAGCTTGTAACCGCGTGGGCATGGCGGACTAGTGCACGGCGCGGCGCGGCCCGTACCCGGTGGGCGAGGGAGGACCTGGTCGGCCACTTAGTTGGGCCGCCGCCTGTCCTGTCCGGGGGGCGGGGGCAGTCACTACTAGTACGCCGCCAGAAATGAGCTCCCCAAGCGCGTGGGCGTGGCGTGTGGGCCCCACCCTAGCGCTGCACTGATATTATATATAGTATATGTACAGAAGAAACATTTGCAACCCGATGAAACAGCAAGTGTCGTAACAGGATTAGTAGTATCTCTAATATATTACACTTACACATAGTATAATAATAACAATGTATCAAAATTGAGGCGATACCAACTGTCCCTGCGTGTTTCACGTCCTACGGCAAACCATGCAACGACGACGAGGCACGAAACGATGCAAACAGCAATCTTTGACCCTGCTACGTTGACTAGCCTCACTTTATGAAGTAAGTAGGGGGTCATAGGCAAAAGATTGACACGGGGAGAGGGAGGGTATATCTGGAGCATCGCCACCAAACAGATGTTCCTCTCTCTCTCGACAGATGCCGCCACAGCCGCTTAGGCAGGAGATGATGGGCCGGTCAAAATCAAAACTGCAATACCGCCATGAGGATCCGCTAGCCATTAATTTGAGGGAAGATTTGTGATATCTTCATGAAAACATCCATGACCTGATAGGGGAGACAATCGGATTAGATTGTGAAGCAGGCTGTCACTCTATCTATGCTCGTAAACTAACTGAGAGTCTTTTCTTTTTCAATTTGTTTTTTGTTTAAAGTCAGAGACTGAGACTATCAAGAGGATCGAAACATTACCTCTTTGTCATTTTGGTATTTTACAATGTTAAGAGGGTTCTGGGAGCACTGCATCAAGAGGGCACAATGTTAGAAGAATCCAATGACAAGAAGCAAGGAAGAATTTCTACAGGGTCTTACATCCATGATGGCTGTCTGGATCTTTGGATTCTGGAATGCGACGGCGACTTCTGGGTTTGCCATTATTTTCGATACTACTTCCTCCGGAGTCATGCCAACTTGCGCTGTACAAGAATCACATAGCTTATGAGTTAACATCTCATTCAAGTAAAACCATTTAAATGGATAGCTAATGTAACAACCTTGCAGCAACCAATTTCTGATAAACAATAAAAAATCAAAACCAGAGAATAGATTCTTAATAACCAACATAATTTTAACATTGTCTTCCAAGTAGAATAAGAGCACACTAGAAGCATGTGCAAGCTATCCTACGCTTCAGCATAAGAAACTATAACATGGGCAAGCAAAAAATAATTAAAAGACGAGATTCTCAAAATGACATCACTTCAGCCCACAAATTTTGTCAACTTGGTGCAGGCACATACATATCAGAGGAGCATATTTGCAGCAAGAAATGGCAATTATTACCACATAAGTAGAGACCTTCATTTGATTAACAACAATGAGGCATATTTTTGTGTCTTTTTTTTGGTGGGTTGGGGGGGTGTTGTTGCAGACTTCATGCATTCAAAGCAAGGCCCAAGACATGAGGAAAGTGTTTAATTCACTCACCAAACTGCTGCCGCACTTCTGGACTGCTCAGGTCAAAGTTCTTCAGGTGATCGACCATGCGGTTATCCCATTGATCAGGAGATGCACCCCCCATGTTATTCCTGTTAAAAGGTAACAGCATCAGTACAAAAAAAGGCAGGGAAGATTCTTGCACTATAATAAAGCAAGAGAAGATTTATGTTTCTTGTGGATAGAGAAGATTTATGCATTCAGATTTTGGTACTTGTTAGCTGAACTGCATAGAGTGGCCAGCAGGTATGATAAGTTGATAACCAGTGGCCAGTGGGCATGATAAGTTCATAACCAGTGGGCAGTGTAAGTGCCGGGCACATCAGTTGCATTCCCACCGAATAGCTGGCATAATCTTTAATCACTTCTACCATCCCATGGATCATCATCATTCAAGATTAATGTGGTACATACTAATGGCTTTTAAATAATCGAACTACTTCCTGCTGTGGTTCATCTTAATTCCAAATACTCAAACATTAAAACGCAATATCCAAGTTTAAAAAATAAGAAAAGTTAAAATAAAAAAACCATGGCAGTCAAAACAGAAAACGAAGAGATCTTAACTTTCTGATCGAACGCTGATACCGGCAAAGAAAACTCGCAAGAAGGTGACGGAAATTCAGTAGAAAATAATAACCCTAGATTTTTGAGAGATTTTTTCTCCATCCTTTTTTATTAAGAATCTATTCTCTGGTTTTGATTTTTTATTGTTTATCAGAAATTGGTTGCTGCAAGGTTGTTACATTAGCTATCCATTTAAATGGTTTTACTTGAATGAGATGTTAACTCATAAGCTATGTGATTCTTGTACAGCGCAAGTTGGCATGACTCCGGAGGAAGTAGTATCGAAAATAATGGCAAACCCAGAAGTCGCCGTCGCATTCCAGAATCCAATGACAAGAAGCAAGGAAGAATTTCTACAGGGTCTTACATCCATGATGGCTGTCTGGATCTTTGGATTCTGGAATGCGACGGCGACTTCTGGGTTTGCCATTATTTTCGATACTACTTCCTCCGGAGTCATGCCAACTTGCGCTGTACAAGAATCACATAGCTTATGAGTTAACATCTCATTCAAGAGCTGTACAAGAATCACATAGCTAATGTAACAACCTTGCAGCAACCAATTTCTGATAAACAATAAAAATTCAATACCAGAGAAGAATAGATTCTTAATAACCAACATAATTTTAACATTGTCTTCCAAGTAGAATAAGAGCACACTAGAAGCATGTGGAAGCTATCCTACGCTTTAGCATAAGAAAGCATAACATGGGCAAGCAAAAAGAATTAAAAGATGAGATTCTCAAATGACATCACTTCATCCCACAATTTTTGTCAACTTGGTGCAGGCACATACATATCAGAGGAGCATATTTGCAGCAAGAAATGGCAATTATTACCACATAAGTAGAGACCTTCATTTGATTAACAACAATGAGGCATATTTTTGTGTCTTTTTTTTGGTGGGTTGGGGGGGTGTTGTTGCAGACTTCATGCATTCAAAGCAAGGCCCAAGACATGAGGAAAGTGTTTAATTCACTCACCAAACTGCTGCCGCACTTCTGGACTGCTCAGGTCAAAGTTCTTCAGGTGATCGACCATGCGGTTATCCCATTGATCAGGAGATGCACCCCCCATGTTATTCCTGTTAAAAGGTAACAGCATCAGTACAAAAAAAGGCAGGGAAGATTCTTGCACTATAATAAAGCAAGACAAGATTTATGTTTCTTTTGTGGGTAGAGAAGATTTATGTTAACAAGTTAAACATTCAGATATTGGTACTTGTTAGCTGAACTGCATACAGTGGCCAGCAGGTATGACAAGTTGATAACCAGTGGCCAGTGGACATGATAAGTTGATAACCAGTGGGCAGTGTAAGTGCTGGGCACATCAGTTGCATTCCCACCGAATAGCTGGCATAATCTTTAATCACTTCTACCATCCCATGGATCATCATCATTCAAGATTAATGTGGTACATACTAATGGCTTTTAAATAATCGAACTACTTCCTGCTGTGGTTCATCTTAATTCCAAATAGTAACATTAAAAACGCAATATACAAGTTTAAAAAAGAAAAGTTAAAATAAAAAACCATGGCAGT
The DNA here is from genome assembly GCA_900205405.1 of Echinochloa crus-galli. Classification (NCBI taxonomy): domain Eukaryota; kingdom Viridiplantae; phylum Streptophyta; class Magnoliopsida; order Poales; family Poaceae; genus Echinochloa; species Echinochloa crus-galli. The sequence goes on from OAMR01000044.1 coordinate 3,538,800, forward strand.
CAAAACAGAAAACCGATGCATATGCAGAAATAAGGTGTGAATAGATGTATTACAGCATATCCTGTAGTTGTTGGCGGTACATTGGATTCTGCAGCATCCCTGGAAAATAAGATTTACACACATCACCATTTAAATTGGAAAACGAACTCTAAATATGTGATTTAAATCATCTAAATAAGTGATCAGGAGAATACACTTGAACGAATCTGGGTTCCTCATCTCTTCAGGCAAGTAGCTGCGACATGTGAAGAAATCAGCAACCATTTTCAGTCTATTTGGATGATAATGAGAATTCTTGATATTCTTAATTTTCTGATTCAAGAATTAGTAACTTCAGAATTACTAAAATTGAATTTGCAGGCTGTCCACCTCATTTTCAACACATAGCAGGCAAGAATTGGAGCACTGATAACTGATATTAAGCAATCCCATCTTACTATTCATTACTTGGGGTTCCCTCATCAAGAATTGGTACACTGACAAATTTCTAGAGCCATTTCATACAAAAAGATGGAGCATGTAACTAGCTGTTAGTCTGCAGATGCCATGCTTCTTAAACTGGCAAATTCAGGAGTAAAGCTACTTGTCCAGTAAACCAAAGGTACTATTTTGCTACTATTAATCTTCAATCATCCTCATTGTTCAGCAAAAGAACGCAGGAAAATGACCTATGCAGATAGGAGTATCACCAGCACCCAAAAGTGCTGACAGCCTGGCATTAATAAACACAGTAGGAATATGCTTGAGCTGAGCTGGTTTCTTAGTTTCTTAGGTCCTTTCTGATACAGAGCATTTCACCTATTTCACAGGTATATGGTGCAAAGAACATTTTGTGCATATATCAAGAGGTGCAGGGCATGGGATATTGGTGCAGAGCAATTAATTGATGACCACCAATATTTAATTAAGCTATTACAATTTACAATAAATAAACCCATTTCCTGGAAAGCATTATTGTTTCAAAAACTAGCAAGAACGCACGTGCGGCACGGACGTTTATTGATGACATGTAGGTACTAAAACAATATCACTTCACTAGTGCAAAGCGCTTTTAAAAATACTTTATATTCGCTCTCTCATGTATGGAGAGCTTTAGGTATTTTCAAAACTCATGATAGTTGGTATTTATTTATATGGGGAACCTAAGTTTGGTTTAGAGGAGAGCTAGAAGCATGGAATAAATGAGTACAAGGTCATTGGATTGCGGAGTGCATTTGGCACACATTTGGTACTCAAGTTGAAAATCAAGACCTTTGTTGGTGAGAAAAGTTTCAATTCTAATTCTCTTTATAGTATAGATAGATGCAAAAATAGTGGAAGTTCTGGCAGGTCGCAAACTTACGGATACACCATCTTCTGCACAGCTGGATCTTCCATCATTTTCTCGATTGTCTCAACAGATAGATAAGGTCCTGAGTTACCTATAACAATAACAGAATCAGTTAAGAAAATGTATTCACACCAACCAGGAAACAGAGGATAAAAGGAACACTACAGCATCATTTTAAGATAATGAGATACAAATAGACAAACTCAATATGCATAATAAAGAAGTTCAATTGCTTACCAGATTCAGTTGGCCCACGCGCAGCATCTTCATTTGGCTTAAAAGCTGCTGCATTTGTGGGAACCTTTGATAATTACAGAATTAAGGTATCAAGTAATATCATGGATTTTGCAGGAAGCTTATTACACAGCTTTGTAGCATAACTTACTTTTTGCTCAGTATCCTCCTTACTTTCACTGTCTGTACTATCATGTTTCACATCTACAGTCTCCAGTGAAGATTGAAGGTTCTTTTGCTGCAACTCTTCGGGAGAAACATCGACGAATGCTGCATGCATTTAGTCATGGTAGTCAGAATGAGACAAAGATATCAAAACATATGAAGAAAATCAAGTTCAGTAATAAGATAGAAGAGCAAAAAAAATACAATAAATGCACAACAACGGTAAATTGAGCACGCTACTGGCACACAGAAAGGCCCAACCTTCCATTCGAGGATAATTAGAGGAAAGAAGGCCGTACCAAATTTCTTTGAAGGTTTCGGCGTTTCAGCGACATCCGCCTCTTTTGATGTTACAGCAGCTTCAACCTCAGTAGCCGAGACATCAACAGTTGCGGCCTGTGGGTAGGTATCTTTCCTTGGTGCTGAGTATGGATAACTGCTTGGTGAAGTGGGACCTGCCTGTGACGGCATGGCAAATGGGAAAGGCGAGTTGGAGCCAAAAGAGTTTGATGGTGACTGGGTCATCATTGACTTAAATGCTTGTTGCATGGCATATCTCTGCAACAGATTTAGCAACAATTAAAAATGCAGGTAAGCCAATCACGTGCGGCCATATTCAAAGATGCATCAGAAGTAGTAGAAGGTAACAACAAATGGATATGAGGGCCAAACCTAGTGATATAGAAGTGGGGAAAATGTGCACAAATTTGATAGGCAATCGCAGCAATAGTGATTATTATGAAAGTTACAGATATATCATATATGGGATCAAGAAACTAAGCTTCCCATCAAACTATAATACACTCCCACCTTCATAGAGCTACACACTATGCTTCAAACTACTAAAGTAATAAAACTCAGAAATTAACTGATACAGTACAGCGACACTGGAAGAATAGGAAAGCTATTAAAAAAGGCTAACAGAAAAACCTCCTGAATACTGATTCATGTCCCACCATCAACAGATACCCACAGGAGGTTCTTAGGAGTAACCATGCAATTGACGGGGATACATACCGTTTCATGACATAGAAAACAGAGAATTCTCATGTGCTCACCTTTAGCATGGAAGATACCTGATACATCAAACCACCAAGTATTAAGTTACAAGCGACTGATATACATAACAACATAGTATAGCATTAAAGACAAAGAGATTCATACCGTTGTAAACGCCACAGACAATGCCACGCCAACTCCAATCCAGAAAACAGGCGAACCACTGCAGAGATTATATGCCAAGTTATCATACAAGGGTAAAGTTGACAGTGGCAACACAGAGAAAAACAAGATGAAAAACTCACATGTAGGATGACGGGGGAGGCACGGGAGGCAGGGTACCAGTTCCAGTAGACACATTCTCATTGCCAGTCGAAGAAGACACACTTGCAAAGCCTTTTGCTCTCAATCCCTCGAAAACTGATGTAATAAACAATTATATTTAAAATCATTAAGGTGCTACTCGACGAATAGAAATGGGAGTAACCCAAGCTGACGTAATATTCTCTACTCTATTTGTCAGCTGATTTACTAGAAATGCAAACGGACAAGCTGGCCATTCCCTACTTTGGCCTCGACTACTATTTGCAGTCTTGTAAGCTACAAATTCAGATGTGGATTATGGAAAATTAGACCGAGAATGCACAGAGCAACCTCGAGCTCCAATTCGATAAAACACCCAGTCCCACAGGTGAAGAGCAGGCATGGATTAGGCCGACATAGATAGCGCTTGAAGCGATTCAAAGCCCAAGCTTCCTCTGCTCAACCCTAGTCAACAGCGCGCCTCGCTCGCACGGCACACCGAGCAGCGCGCAGCCAGCGCAATCAGGGGAAGGGAAAAAGCATCAGAAGAGGGAGCTGCACAAAATCCCCTCACCGTTCCTGGATCCGCGAGGGGCCGCCGTCGCGGCGACGAGGAGCCTGGCCCTCCTCGCCCCTCTCCGCGCGGCTCGGACGGCGGAGACCGCGGCCGGCGGCGCGACGCCGCCGAAGCGGGCGGCGGCGGAGAGGACGGGGAGGCGTGGGGACGCGGCGGAGCAGGAGGAGGCGAGGACGAGGCTCTCCATGCCGCCGGGGCCCGGTCCGTGCTGCGCGAGGCGCTGAGGTCTCTCTGTCTCCCCTCGCTCGCTCGTTCACGCTAGGGTTTATCGCTCGCGTGGCGCCGTGGCGGCGAGGCTTTCGTTTTACTCGCGCGGTGAGATATCGACTTCATCGGGGGAGGCCGAGGACGAGGGTGATTCGGATGACGATTGACGACGAAAC